>VUQI01006367.1:0-18563 GCA_015106735.1 Paratilapia polleni
AGGTTCTTCAGGTAGACCATCAAGCTGCTGGACACCTGTTGCTGAGCTTGACAAAAGTAAAACTTCATGATGAAGCTGTTGAGGAGTAAACCCACCTAAAGAGGACACAGAGAGGATGGAGAGACCAGGACTTGGTACACCAGGATCCTTAAAGCATTTAACAGAGCATAATCTGAATATCTGACACTTACCAGAAGCACCAGACTGTAGACCACTATAAAGTAAGGGTTGGCCAATGTGTCGACCACATCACAGGTCTGGTTGGAAGATGAAGTCACGTTTTTTGGGTCACCCATGTTTCTGGAGGTAAAAAGTAAATCTCCTTCATAAAGATACCTCTTTGAAGCAAACTGTGTATAAATGCTAATTTCATCTTTAAAAGGATCCACCTCCTGCGTATCTTAGTTTGTTGAGTTAAACAAAAGTCAAACCAATTTCAAATATTGTGTTGTGTTGAGATCCACTACATCTCTCTTTGAGAGAGCAATTTTCCTAGATGGCCCCTTCTGGTGGACTTCACTGACAGTCTGATTCAATTTAATTCAGAACGACAGTCATCTCAGGGTACTTTCTATGGGAAGTAAATATACTTGAGTCTAAATGAATCAACCCACTCAATCCTATTACCTGTAACAGTCCTTTAAGCACAGGCTCTTGGCCTCTTATGGACCGTCATCAGCACTGTGTTTAATTCATTATTACACTTATTTGGCTTCTGTCAAAATTGAAATAAACATACTCAGTGTTTTATTCACATTCAGTCTTGGTCTGACATATGGGATAGAAACTGTATTTGGGCCTAAACATCTCAGAACCATGGTGTCTAATTGGATTCTTACTCTGGATGGCAGTTTCTTGGCTCCCAGTACTACTGTGAGGAACCTTGGAGTCATTGGTAGCACTTAATAGTAACTACACACTGTTAAGCATTAGTAAGTCATTAGTAAATGCTTAATTCATCATTTATAAAGCATTACTCCTCCTTAGTATGTAATTTATAAACACAGATATAAATGATAAGATATGAGCTCATTGTTTGTGAGTGTGTTAATAGAGGTTTTATAAAAAGGTTTTATAAAACTGGTTGTTAGTTCAGTATTTTGTGTGACCTCATCTAAAGTGAGGACTGTTTTTGCCTTATAAAATTTATAAATGAAACTGAAAGGTCAGCAGGACCTAAAGACTCAAACAAGTCTCAGCTGTCTTCACAACAGAAAAATGACACAGACAAAGCACAAAGAGATACAGAACACACAAATATTTATTGCAAGATTAAACGTAACCCACTTATGTATAAGGCAAAAACAGTCCTCACTTTAGATGAGGTCACACAAAATACTGAACTAACCACCAGTAACTGCCTGAATTAACCATGAATTACAATATGAAATAAGTATTTTTAAAACCTCTATTAACATATTCACAAACAATGAGCTCATATCTTAATCATTATATGTATAAATGTGCATCTAAATACTTTGTTAATCACTTACTTAGACTTTCTAAATGATAGCATGAACATGTTTTATGTGAGCTTATTAATCAAAAACAAACATTTATGTTTATAAATTATATACTAAGGAAGAGTAATGCTTTATAAATGATGAATTAAGCATTTACTTACTAATGCTTAATAGTGTGTAGTTATTATAAAGTGCTACCTAGTTTTCTTTTCTACTGTGAAGTATACTTCACTGCTGCCAGTAGATCTGTCTATGTTTCTGATTGTTCATGTGCTGAAAGCACAGCCTCTTCCATGTGAATCTGCTCATAGCTAGACTAGGAAACCCTGGATTGACTTATAGAGTTGATAACCACCTTTATGTGACTGTTCTGTGGGATTGCCAATGGTAGGGTAGGCTAAGTGAAGCCAGATAACAGAAAGATATCACGGTACATTGAACTTGCTTAATAGTACAAACCCCAGGACTCTTCTCAGTGTCGGCCTTCCAGCTAAACTGAGAAACCAAGCAGGAATGTCCTTGGTCAAGGAATTCACCAAGACTCCAGTGGTCCCTATAATGGACTTAAATCCTCTGCATAGATGTTAGAACCTGCTGGAAGGATGGCCATCTCAGCAGCACTTCATTGAAACCTGACAAGATCTGGCAGGAAAAAATGGGACAAACTGCTCAAGTCAGTGTGTGCAAAGCCTGTAGCGACTGTCAAAGGGACTTCTATAAAGTACTGAATCAAGGTTTGAATGCTTTTATAAAGGAAGAATTTCTCTTTTAATTTTTTAAAAGTTATTATTATTTGTTTTGGGTTTTTTTGCTAAAATTGAAACATGAACACAAGGGTGGCATGGTGGTGTGGTGGTTAGACCTGTCGCCACACAGCAGGAAGGTCCTGGGCTCGAATCCACCAGCTGCCTGGGGCCCTTCTGTGTGGCATTTGATTGCTTTCCCTGTGCCTACGTGGGTTCTCTCCAGATACTCCAGCTTCCTCACTCAGACCAAAGAAACACGTGTTGAGTTAATTGAGTGTTCTAAATTGGCCATAGGTGTTAATGTTGGCCTGAATGGTTGTCTGTCTCTGCATGTTAGCCCTGCCAGGGTGTACCCCACCTCTCGCCATGACAGCTGGGATAGGCTTCAGCCAGTATGCCACAACCCTGAAGTAGACAAGTGGTTAAGAAAATGGATGGCACACAAAATAAAATAGAATCAAAAACTTATTTTCATTATGTGAATCTATATTGATGAAAAAAAAATCTACTATTTTATCTATTTAATATTCAGTATACTAGCATAATAATAAAGTGTACATTCTGAAGAGAAATGTAATTGTTCATCTGTTGGACCACAAATGATGGTATTTTCGGTCAAACATTAGAAATGTGTAAATATTTGCTGCTGTTGTCTTTGCTGTTTACTACAGATATTGACGGTCCATAAATTAATTGGAAGCCTGTTGCCAACATCTATGAAGTGAATAGCTTTCACACCCACAAGCTAAACAAACAGTATCAAGTTCTGTTTATTATGTCAGGAGCCATTAATTTGCTGCCAGCTCTATATTGGATATGTTATCAGAAACCTGGCAAACGAGCAAGAGCAAAAAGAAAATAGCCTAATTTAATGCTGTATCCAGGAGGTGTCACATTTCACTCCTTGCTGCATTTTGTCTGACTGGGAATCTCCAAAATAAATTTATTCCACCTTATTCTCTGGAGGGGTTTGCACCTGTGCCTGAATTTTATCTCCAGAGCTTCTATTAGTGCTTCATGATGCAGAACTGCAAACTGTGTTGTATAATTTTCTTTCTTCTGACAAGGAAGCTCATTGTCTGTTAACATGTTCTGTTTCCAAGCCTGACTCTAAACAACAGCCTTGATTTCAGCTCTGCACTCACGTACACTGAACATTCTTTTCTTTTCATTATAAACTGAAGGTGGACAAAGGTCATTTAAATAAAAGCATTTCATGAAGTGATCTGCAGCAATCCTCACGCTCCATTTTGTTATTTATGGTGAACATTCATTTTGTGTTTCAGCTCTGAGAGATCTACGGCCAAATGCGTAAAACTCATACGCATCACTTCATAAATAAAACCGTGTGCACAGAGACAGAAATGTGCATACACACTCTTTTCATCAGATTTGTAAAGACGTACAAATGAATGGTCCTCTTTTAGAAATCTTAACAATTGGACAATTTTGCACATGTGCATGGACCTGATTTCCACTTTAGCCATTAGTGGAATGTGGACCCTCTACCGAAAAGATCTATTTAGTCTACAGAAAAAGAAACAGTGAAATGGACAAAAGGGAAGTTTTTTTGTTTTTTTTTCAAAGCAGCTAAATCATAAGTGAACCTGAAAATGAAGCATATCATTGAGAGGTGTCCCTTAAATTCTCAGTGACTTCCAATTCATGAAGACCATTCAAGGTTGGAGTGAACTCATATAAAATAAGACAAAATGTCCCAAATGTAACATGAAACCACCTCAAAGAGACACAGAGATTTCCAAATCTCGGGAAATTTGTCATATTACTTTGCTAAATTTATTACAAGTTTTGCTAAATTCATCACAAATATAGCAAAGTAATATGTAAATGACAACTTAGTGAGGCAAAACTGAGACACAAAGCAACCAAATAAAATCAGATAAAATGACCGCAGAGAGACCACACAAAATGAACAATACGGGACAGTAAATGAGCAAAATGAGACCTCAAACAACTGTGAACAGATACTAAATCACCACAAAGGGTGTCTTCCTCCTCTGTGGGACAAGAGGGGGTGTTTTACTTGTCTGTGCCCAGTCTGTTTCATAATACATCTAGGACTGAAAGTTCTCAGACAGAACTTGCTTGAAGTCAAGAAAAAAAGAAAAAGCAGACCTCCCACTGGACTGAAGACACCAATAATAAACATCTAATGCAGTTTGAAGACTCCTTTGACAAATCTTGCTATTCATATATGCTCAAAGTACAAATCTAACACTTAAAAGGGCATTGTGATTCTGTGCTCTCACATTTCAAAGTAGAATATGGAAGAATGGATCTGTTTGCAGTTTACTTGTGTCTTGGCTGGACACGCTGTCTGCTCCCATTCAGCACTTGTGGTAGAAAATGAAAATTGCTTGTCAACAAGGATTTTAAACTGAACCTGCAGCACTTGCACAACAACGACCTCCCACTACAAAATATAAAATGTTTTGCCTTTTAGTTGCCGTCTGTCTCTTTTTAGCTGTGAGCAGGGCAAGCAAAACAATATTAATGCTGACTGTTAGGCATGTTGTACTTTGCAAAGAAATCTGCAACAGGACTGCAGAAAGCAGAAATAAACAGAGGGACTGTTTGCCTTTTGTTATATCTGTAGAGCTGATTGCAAAATAAATCTGCTAGGGAGCCCCGGGGCTAAAATTTGCAGCAGGCAGTAGAGTTGCACTCTGTGCAGTGTGTGCACACTGTTTCCCCTTAAGTAGCACAGCAGACTGCAGTATGGCACCTCCATGATATCCCAGATGCCAAATATATGTCATTACAATTGTTTGTGATGGACGGTGATCAAGCACAGTTTATTTCATTACTTATGCCTCATTTGAGCTCAGTACAAATAAACATAATCAAAGTGATAATTAGGCCTTAAAACTAGACATCGATACGTGCGTCAACACATATTCCCCTCCTCAGGCCTAGATTATACACTCGCTTCTGGACACATATAGACAGCTGTGTACACCATGGATGAGTATATGTTCCTTTTTCCACCCAAAGAACACACGTGCACAAAGATTTTACAAACAAGCCCAGGAACAGCTTTTCTGCTGTAGAAATGGGCAACATTTCCTTGACTACTGTATGTACAATACGTTACCTCTGTTTTTGTCACACCTGTTGAAAATGAGGCTTTGGCTGCTCTCTTTGGGTAGGCACACAGCAGTGAGGTCTGGGGTCAGGTAGGCAGTCAGCCCTGGACACACACAGCAATGAGTGTTTCATATGTCAAGTGCACAATGCATTCTAAGACAGTTCTTCTGAGATCAGTCTCATGTAGACTACATCTCATAACACCACAGAGCACTGTTTGAGTAAGAAATACAATGAATTGAAAAAGAGAGAGAGAGCGAGTAAGCGACAGCTCTATAGAGCAAGGGAGAGCGCAAAAAAAAAAAAATCACATGGGCTTTTAGTTTTTGCAGAGATCCATGTATTAAAACTGTGTAAAATCTCTTCCCCATATAATAAATGCTGTCCCACACAGTTACCCAGATACCAGCTGTTATGCAGAGGTTGCCTTATTCAAATTATTACATTAGCAACACAAGATCGCAACCTTAGACTATAGGCCTGCAATATTTACAGTGAGCACCGCTTTCACCACACGGCAGTGATGGCCTTGCAAAACTCCTCTGTCTTAGCCTTCAGTTTCATGAGTCACTCTTTCTCGAATGATATCAGAACCAGAGATGAAAGTCTTCCTTGCTCTCTCCTGTTGCGGCTGTAGGTCTTGATGCGTTTTAAGGCAGAAAAAGACCTGTCCACCTGTGGTAGCTGGAATGGTCAGTGTGAGTTTCAGCAGTTTTGTTGCCTCTGGAACTGTTTGTTCAAGGTCATTTTCAACCAGGAAAGCCAGCAGCTGAAGAGATGATCTGTCCTTCACCATATATGAATTATACAGTCCGATGAGGTCGGCTCATCATTTCCATGGAAAGTCGTAAAAATTCCTTTAGCCGTGGTGTCACGACACTGGATAGTCCCTGGTAAGCCCACATGAACTTGCTATATGTCATGTTGGCTAGTAGCCAATGAAAAAGGTGAAAGGCAGCATAGTGATATGTTTTGTACCTAAATATTATATATGGGGAAAATTACTGTGCATGCACAAACACACATTGTTAAGATAATACAGCATAAACAGGCAGATCAGGGCTGTGCCTTCATAGTGATGGTAACTACCTATACCAAAAGTACCAAATTTTTTCACATATTCACCTATAGTATGGTATTGGAAATCAAAAAACAAAGCAAAACTGCATTAACTGCAAAATGTATTTTTTGCAGCTTTGGGTAGGCAGTGCCTACCTTGCCTACCCTGAGTGCTTGTCTCTAGCACACAGTCTCCTTAAGAATCTCTGGGTCTGGGGGTCTTTCAGTGCAAACTTCGTGTTTGAATGCTGCCTTTGCAGGTCCTGGGAGAAATCTGATGTCACGTTCACAGCAGTGGGTCATTGTTTCTGGCCTGGGCACAGTTTCAACTGTGAACTCAGCCAATTGTTGTGCAAGTGTGCATGACAAGGTATTTTTGAAAAGTTGTTTTTTTGTTTTGTTTTGTTTTGTTTTTTTCCCTATCCACCAGTTATGCAGATAATTAAAGAAATTAAGTAACTCATGTAAAAACATACATTGTAATTATTTTCTCAGCTGAGATGTGATTACTTAATTTAGATGCATTACATTGTTGCACTGCAGAAAAATAATAAGCAAGGTGAAGAGAGCAACAAGCTTCTTTGTGACACCTTATTAAAACGCATTTCAAAGTCTACTTTTAGTCTTGGCACACTGAGTTTCAACATTTGCTTTTACTTGTGGGTTTTTTTTTTTCTTCTTTTGTATTTTTTTATTATTTTTAATGTTTTGTTTGTTTGTTTTTTGAGCTGTGCAGTGCTTTGGTCAATGTATGTTGTTTTAAATGTGTCTTTTTATAAGTTTGACTTGATTTACAACCAACACTGCTGAAATGTTACCTCCTACCTCATAGCTGTCTAAAAAGTATTACATGGTGACACACTCTGCAAACAGAGGCGCTCATGTAAAGATAGGCGCTGCAAAATAGCTAAAAAGCTACAGTAATACTGTAGCTGTCTCCGCTGTGGACACACCAGGTCTTTGGCTCCATAAAGGTCAGCATTGTCAAGATGGTCAGTGGGGTAAAAATCTAATCCCAGAGTTCACCAACTTTAATGGTGGTAGAGCAGTTTCATACAGAATTACTTGTCACTGTTTGCAAATCTAATGATTGTGACAGTTTAGTTTACACTTGAGCTGGGCCTTGAGCCAAAATACAGGGGACTTACAAAGCAATAATGTGCTTGACTGTTTGTTAGCGTCATCATTGTTAGCATGTTAGCATGCTAACATTAACAAATGTTACTCAGAACATAACCAAGTCTCAGCAAAATGTATAAGTTTAGCAGGCCCTTGTGTTAGTTTCACAATAAAGTCTTTAAAGATGTAAGGGGTTTGTGGCTCCTGTGGTTTATTGTTTTTTTTTTTTCATGTTACATTGAATCTGGTTCTTTTTCAGTCACTGTGTGGTACTGAAAAATGCTGGAAAGGGAGACAGTCCCCATAGACTCCCATGTTAAAACTAAACAGCTTCAGACAGCATGTGTAGAACCTGGTACTAAGAGTGCTTTTGATCTAAATGCACAGTTTCGACCTTCAAAAGTATTTGTGTGATTTTTATTTATAGGTCATCTTTTTGGATACTGTTGAGGCTTAAAGTTGGGGGTGTGACTGCTCTGACAGGTGTACAGCTGTAGCTGTTAGCTGTCTGCCTATCCTCACCTCCACAAATTTGAGTTACTGAACTTGACCTTTTGACAGTGCTTATGCTGTTGGTGCCTTTTGGAGCATTTTAATAGAATTATCTGAAAAAGACTGTGGCCTGTTGTGTAGTACAGACCATCCAAGAACTATGTGCTTCAGTTGTGGTGAGGGTGAGGGAAATTCTAGTATTTTATTAGTCTGTTACTTAGGACCAATAAATGGTTATGTGTGTCTGTGCATTGTACCCTTATGTATGTAGCTTGCTAACCAAGCTGCTAATGTTAGCTGATAACTTAGCAAGCCACTTTTATGTCCAAATAAGGTCACTTTTTGCTTCAAAAAAATAACATGGCAGCAGCCAAAATACAAATGCTTAGGCTTGGAAATGTGGAGTTCTAAACCAATGAGTGACATTGGTGGCACATTTATCATTTATCAATTTTTTTAGACTTAGTTTCTTACAATTTGTATTTTTACTTTTGTTTTTTAGTAGTGTTTTAGATTTAGGTTTTTGTTTTGTTTGTTTTGGGGTTTTTTTATTTTGTTTTTTTAAATAGACTACTTTAAAACATTAACCACATCACCACGCTATTTTCATTTCCCTAGACTGCACGGTGATAGTCCTGCCACTACAAAAGCCGAAAATATAGGCATCTTACAATTTTTAAGCATCTTACAATTTAAAAAAAAATAAAAATAAAAAAAAAACAATACATGTCATACTATGGCTAATATATACTATTGTGTGCTGTGAGACTACAACACACCATAGTGCCTGAGCACAGACTCACACAGCTACATGGCATGTCCACAGATTTGTGTAAATGTGATAATATTATAGCTCAGTTTTGGTCATTCTAAAACACTAACCAATATGTTTCCACCTGTTATATTGGTTGCTCGTATTTCAGGGAAATTCTATTATTTTTCTATTCGGTGGATATTAAAAAGGACAAAAGCCCTCAAATCAAGTATGTATCCTATGCCTTGTATCCTACACATATTTGTGTTTGTTTTGCATTGATATTAGGGCATATGCTGTCATCCACCAACCTGCACTGAGTGAAAATAATCGCATACTGCCACAGTGTAACCACCACCAACAATCCCTCTTATATAAGTTTAACAAAGCTATACAAGAAAACAAGAAAGAGAAGACTGTGAGGAGAAGATGCTGAGAGATATAAGAGAAAAAAGGAATGCGTGTGACTGCTGATGTGACATAGACTACTGTACAATAATCTATAAAATGGAGTGACAGAGAGGGATGCAGGAGGTAAAAGGTTGAGGAAGGAGGAGTTTAAATGTGCTGTATTTTTCTGCATGAATGGAACCAGTCAGGACAAACATCAAGCGTTTGAGGCAATATCTCATATTAAGGGAAACATGACCATGAGTGTCTCCCAAAAGAAGGAATGTGAGCTGGATAATATCCTCACACTAACCACTATTTACTGTGTCAGTGCTCAAAGCGCATTGGTGCTGACCACTGGAGCCAGGGCTCCTCCTAAAGGACAACATTAGGTACTGCATGGCTCAGTGTATACAAGTAACAAGTTCAAAACAGCAAACCATGAGTATGGGGAAACTGACAGGGCAATCAAATTTGATCCAGAAAGTCCAGTTGGAAGGCTTTTCTCCCCAAATAGCTGCCTGTGAGCTAAAGAGAAAATGCTAAATCAGTCTATCTATAAAACAAGACAACATGTAGACTGTAAAACACTGAAGACTATCTCACAAGTAAATATAGTCTGCGAATATACTAGAGATGTGCAAATTTGCATGTTCTCCCATGCCCACGTGGGTTTTCTCTGAGTGCTCCAGCTTCCTCCCACAGTCCATACACACACACACTAGAGATGGACTAGAGATGTAAGATGAGTCATGAAAATTTTAATATGAAAAGAATGCATACAGTAAAATACAGCAGAATAAATAGAGTAAAGATAGTTAAAGTGGACCAATTATGCGTTTCCTAATTTTCTTTAAAATACGTAATTTTTCAGTGGTGGATGTTCATATCAAACATGGCCAAAGTTTGAAATATGAGGTCAGAGTATATGCAAATACTCAATGCGAGTCATGTGAGCTCAGGCTTCAGATTGTTCTAAACACTCTGTTTCTGAGAGTTTTTTTCTACTCTTGCCCTTCTATGATGTAACAGAGAGGGGATATGTGTAATATGGTCACCTTAGGCACACAGCTATGGCTCTGAGCACAGAAGCCCCACCGACCAGCTGTTCAGACCTGAGGCAGACGATCAGAAAAAAGCTGGCTTAAAGGGACAGGGATGGGATTTAAAACAGCTTGTTTCAGGCAGTCTATGAACTGAGGGGCTGCACCAATGCCCAGTGTAAGATAAATAGGGGTCACTGTGACACTGCACATCATGCAAAGCTACTGAAAGAGAGTTCTAGAATAAAAATACTGAACTGGAAATAGGCAGTATAGGTCACCCTGAGTAACATTTTCTGCCTCAGTTCATCAACTGGATTTTAACAACATGTAGAATAAGAATCTGATGGTGGTTAAAAAAAAGAAAAGAAGAGAAAAAGGGGAAAAAAACATATTTTTTACTGATGCTTTATATTTAGTTGTTATGCCTGTTCAGTGTTGTAGACAGTTACAAAAGATTCAAAAAATTATTTGAGACTTTAAAGAGACAATTATCACCTATTTAAAAAAAAAAAAAAATCCAGTAATTAAAAAAAATCAATAAACATTCCAAGCAAACTTTCAGCTACTCACGCTGTTCTAATGTCTCACAGCATGAAAACTGAAATCTGCTCCATCAAACGCTTTCATCCTGAATTTTGGATCAACTTGTGCGAGAAGTCCTGCAGGGGGCCTATCTCACCAAATCTCGCAAAAGCACAATCTGCAGTGTGCAAGAGGAAATTGTTTCCTCTTGCATTAATGTTAACACATCCCAATATTCTAAGCAAATTCCACAACCCATGAATACAAGACACCTTTAATACTTGCACCAGAATGGGACATCACATTTGTGAAAACAGATTCTGGTTCATATGCTGCAAGAATGTCAGATTAATACAATGAAACCAGGAAGGACTTTATTTGTGGTCAAAAACTAATAGAAACCACTGTAAAGACTTCAAACCCCACTTCCAGTCTATGCTTACACAGTATACAGCAAACACATCCAATAGCAATCATGTAATCTGAATTGTTTTAGATTACATCACAAGACAATATTGCATTTTATACTACAAATATGGAAGCAGCTAAAAATGTTAAACCACATAGCAACTACATTTAATGCAACAGCACATCATTGTTGACATGTTTGATGTGTTTAGGTAGCAAAAAAGGTTGTTGTTTTGTTAAAACTGCCAGATTTTCTTTCATTTACATTTTCTCTGACTAGCCGGAAGACACTGAGAGAAAACCTGCCACTGTGTGGGTGTATTAACTTTTCAATTAGATGCATGTTATGGCGTGGAAATGTTATGTAAGACTCTTTTATGTATAAGATGAAGTCACGAAAATAAGCTCCTTATTTAATGAGAAGTTTTATTTCTTCCTCTGAAGAGACACCTATATTTACATTGTAAACTGGACGGTGAGACATCTTGCTTTTACCACAACCACTGTAAGAGCAGTGATTACACAAAAAGTTGGACAGCTTCTGTTCTGAGGGTTTGGAGGCCTCTGTGTGTGCTAACAGTACTGCTCCTATAGAAAATAAATGTGCAGATGTTGATTCCTGCAGTGTCTGCTGTTCTTCAGCCTGTAGAAACCATCACACAGCTGCTGCATATGGCTTGGAACAAATTGTTTTTTATTGTGTGTATTTTTGTCAGGGATCATTTACAAAAATATCTCAGAAATACAGGCATCTGAACAGGGACTCAAACCAGCAAGCTGTGGGTCACTAGTGAGCTGCTCTAACCTCTGACCGATGCTTTAAACTTGTGAACAGCTCTAATACGGTTTGTTAGACAATTGCACCACTTTGTGGTGGAGGACAAAAGAACTGTGTTAAGTCAAGATGGAAGGTTCAAATAGCAGCAGTTCCTCCAAATTAACCTTCAATTCTGGCAATGTTGCCTTCACTTTACCTTCAAACAGGTGCAAGACAAGAATGTCTGTGTCCATACTTTAGGATGTAATGTTAATTAAATCAAGTAATTGTTTTCAATTAATTGCACATTTTTTCAGATGCAATCTGGACTGATTGCAGTTACTAATTATTTAGCTATTACATAACTTGCAATCCCTAACTACCCAACTGCGGTTAAGCCCTTCTGCTCTACATATAGCTGACATTCACTGTGTCACCTACAGATGGTTGCTTGGATTATGGGTTGGAGAGGGTGAAGGAACCAAAGTCATTCTGCTTTCTCTGAAGTATTACTCCAATGAACCACTCAGACAAGGCGCTGCAGGAGTCAGAGAAATGATGCCAAGACAGATAAGAGAGGGAGCTGCTATTAGTTCTGTCGTGCATAGTGATCGCTACAGTGGACAGCTATTCAAAAGCCATTTTCATGTAAATGCAGTGTGGCTCCATATCAGCCACTTCAGTAGTCAACACTTCAAAACACCATAGGCAGTCACCTAGTTACAAGCAAGTGTAAGTGCAGGAAAAGATGACAACATCCAGGATGGCTGATGTAATGTCAGCTTTATCAGGCACCTCAGGAATATCTTCTGCTGATAAAGAGACTTTAAACATCAAGAAACATTTAAGGAACAACCTTTTTGTCAAAATTTTCTATTACTGATTTTATACAAGTAGATAACTACAGTACATGCATCATGCATAGTTCAGTTACAAGTCTCATAATGCTAAGAACTTATTTGTTATTACTTTTGTTATTATTTTCTCAGGAAATCACTTCCTCTTACTCACTACACAGTACATGAGTGTCCTCACATGCCAAAGGCTGTAGATTGTGCTGTTTTTGCATAATTAAGAGCTATAAATATTGTTTATCCATCCATTCTCTTCCACTTATCCAGGGCTGAGTCGTAGCAGCAGTCTAAGCAGAGAAGCCCAGACCTCCCTCCCCCTGGCCACCTCCTCAGGCTCCAGCTCCAGCCAAGAGATCTAATCTCCAGCATGTTCTAAGTATGCACCTGGGTCTCCTCCCAGTTGAAGACATAAATCTTACAGTTAGAGCTGGATCAGGTGGCCCTGAACCTTCCCTTAACTTATGCTGCTATAGGCTCAGGCTGCCAGGGGTCCTCCTATGAAGGACTGAGCACTTCTCTTTCACTCCCTACTTTTCATTCCAAAGTCATTTAAATGGCACTATTGAATTTCATTAACCTTTGTCTACTTTCTCTTTTTTGTCCTGTTTATTTTCTTTCTATGCTCCTCTTTCCTGTCATTTCTATCTCCTGACCCTCATACAGATTAGGCAGGTGGCTGCCCCTCCCTGAACCCAGTTCTGCTCAGTGTTTGCTCACAGGGGATCATGACATTGTTGGGCTTTTCTCTCTAATATTGTAGGCTTTTTACCTTACAGTATAAAGCACTTAAAGATGACTGTTCTTGTCACCTGCAGCTGTAGAAATAAAATTAATGAACTGACATACCCAAAAACCTCATCTAAGAAGCATCCAGAAGGCATCCTAATCAAATGCCAGAACCATATCAGTAGCATCTTTCACTATGGTAGAGCAGGATCTCTCTTCTGAGCTGCTTCAGGATTACTGAGCTTCTCACTCTATCTCTAGGTGTGAGCCCAGACATCCTCCAGAGGAAGCTTGTATCCACAGTCCTGTTTTTTCAGGCATACCCATAGTTTGTGGCTGTACATATTACAATATTTTGTAATTAATTCCAGGTATAAAAATGAAAGTACATTTTCATAGTATAAAATACACTGTTCTGTTTATTAGGCATGGTATGTATATGAACATTTAAACTTGCTAATGTCAAAAACTGATGAGAGATGAAGAAAAAAAAAAAAAGACCCTTGCTGTCTTAATGCATGAAAATGGTTAGGGAGTGCTAAGTCCTTGTTAAACGAACTATGACTATGTGTGATAATACCCACAGGTTGTCTAAAGAAAAGAGGTTTTCTTCGGTTTATGAAGACATGTCTAAGAATGATTCAATACTGAGAATACAGTAATTTCACACCTTTTTTTTCCCCATTTTGACATTCTCTCATCTCTGCAGCTTTTTTTTTTCTTTTTTTCTAAGCTTTGGAGGATTCTGATGCATGATGATGCAAGTCCTGGCAGGCAGGAATGGCAGCTGTGAGAATCCCCACTGGGAGATATATATATATATAAATGTATGTGTGTGTGTTGGGGGGGCACTTGTTATGTTTCTTATACTGCAGGGACATGTGTTGACTGAGCACCTTATTGGGAACAGCAGACTACTGGTTCATTTCATTCTGCCACATCCCAAAGGTGTTCTACTGGATTCAGATCAGGTTACTTGATGGTTCATGGAAGTCCAAAAGAACTCACTGTCATGTTCGTGAAATTCATCTGGAACAGCATGCTAGAATTAGCCATTGGAAGATTGAAAACTGTACGGATGCACATGATCAACAACAATACTGTCGTATTCAGACCATGACTAACTGATACTAAACTGTGCAAAGTGTGCCAAGAAAATATTTCCCACACCATTACATAACCAGTAAAAATCCGCACTGTTGTCACAAGGCAAGTTGGGCTCATGGATTTGTGCCGTTGATGCCAAATTGTGACATACCATCTGCAGCCTTTGGCAGAGGCATCAGATTGAATCGGTGGACTTCTCTGGGAAACTGAGGGGCACTGCATGCTCACTGTTTAATAACTTGTGACTGACAAGCCAATAAGCATACTCTGGTTCTCCTCCTTTCTATTTCTAATAATGACAATAATTTAAAAAAAAAATGAACATCATGTTGAAACCACAAAAAAGCATTTCCTAACAAAAATGCAATATGAATGATGAAAGCTGAAAGATTTTGCCTGCAATGCCTAGAAATGCTCGAAATACCTGTAACTTAATTTGCTGAACCAGCTTAATTGCATTAGATAATAAAAGTATAAACCAGTTAAAATGTAAAAAGTAGCAGTACCAAAAACTGAGTATTGCACTGAATAAAGAAAAAAACTACTGAAATCTGAACTGCATTTGCTGAAACTGCTTTTTCAAAAAATAGAAAGAAAGCATAATTTGTAGCTGAAGGGCAAAATGAGGAAGTACTTGGTCTTAAATGATTTTGCCTGCTGAATAGGATTGCCTCAAGAAAAGTTGAATGAACTGAACCAACATATAATGAAAAACATTCTAAATAGATTTTAAAAATGACAATTAAAGAACAGCAATGGTTTATTAAAACTACAAAATGTAGAAAAAGGTGTATAATGAAAAAAAGGTTTGAACGTATAGAAAAATTAATTTAAAATATACACTGAAATGCTCAGTGGGAGCTGAAATGATCTTAAGTATACACAGATTTTAATATTAGAATAATGTTTCTGATTGGTGGCTGTGTTTAATTCTCCCCCTCCGACAGTGAGAGACAATGAAATACACAGAAACCCTGCTGAACTACCCTAGAATAAGACTCTGCCACATAAAAACTGTAGCTCCCAGTGACAAACTTTTCTCACTATGAGCACAAGGAGGTGTTACTGAAGCAGAACATATGTTTTTTGTGTCGATACCACTAAAATTGACAGAGAAATCGCAGTTAAAACATGCCTCCATTTTAGGTTTTGCTCAAGAGTATAAAATGTGTGGGTAGACAAAAGTTGTGGGAGTGAAAAGAGCCGGAAGAAAAAAAAAATTGAAAAGCAAAAGAGCTCAAATTCTCCAGTGGGTGACATCACTGATGATGTCACCAGCTCTAAAGCCTGTCCATAGGAAACATCGTAATCTCAGAAACTCTCTGAAAATTTCACAAACCTTAATACCTTATTACCTATTAATATCTTAATAGTTCAAGGTCTTGGGACCAGTTTAAAGTTTGAAATTTTTCTCAAGCTGAAAGTATGCCGAACAAGTTAACTCTCACATTAGGGTGGGTTTGAAGAGGATTCAAAGCCATAACCATTCATTTCAGTGATAAAAAAAATTCATAAAAACCTAAATATTTTAAAAGCTGAACGTTTTGATACCAGAAAGGTTTCTGTAGCACAATGTATGCAGTAGGAGTTAAGTGCCAAAAAATGTACGGAAGAAAAGAGGATCACATTAATGTGAATGCTTAAACAGCATTCATATTAACTAGAAGTTGAGCCACTACTGCTACTGGTAGATAGTATCATGCTTCTACTGACTAAAAAATCCTTGTGTCTAGTGTGCCACAAATTTAAGAAGAATGAAATAGGTGGTTCTCCGTGTTCTGATATGTAGCCAGGATGGCAACTACTGATGATGAAAAGTGTGCAGTGTTCCACACTCATCTTTTTTGACTACAATGAGTACACCATCTGGGTCCTTGTAGTTCATTTCATAGTGTCAATTGAGGATATGCATTCAAAATCGCTATGGAAGTATGCACTGTAAAACACAGCTAATGTCTCTGACACCAAGTCTCCCCCATCATGGTGCTTGATTTGAACTGCAGGTCCTAACAGGTATCTGCAGCAGTTTATGTTTTTCACTGCCGCCACATGTTTGGCTGATTGGCTAATTGCATTAGCAAGGTGTACAGGTGTTGCTAATTAAATAAGTGGGGCCTGGCCTCCATTCTGGGGACAAGAAAAGCCCCAAAAGGTAAACTTAAATTTTAATGGAAAGAGTCTATGGTTGGATTTAGGTTAAGGTTAAGTTTGGGGCTTGGCTTTAATGAGGGTTACATTCAGGAAATGACCATAAGTCACTGTAGTATCTTCTGAAGTGATGGAAACATGATTTAGGAGAGTATGTGTGGAAAAACTGTCTCTTGCCTCCTGTTGTTCTCTCTGTCAGTCCATTGCTACTTTCCCTTTCCAGCAGGATGCATATTATCCAATTTGTCATCCAAATATTTTCTTGGACAAAGCAACCCCCATATCTACACACACCATCCCACATCCCACTATCAGTATTTCCAAGCTGGTTTAAAATTCCTCAGCCAAATGATGTCCTCCAATCTAACTGTGTAATGCTGTCAATGATGTACACATCAGCAGACTAGATACACAGTGTGTCCCAATTACGTAACTTACATTACTACACTGATGTCTCAAATCAAACACAGTGAGTGCAGTTACTGGAAATACCACTTGCAAGGTTTAACCATGATTGTCGTGTTAGCCATTGCATTTTGTGGACACATGCACCATCTTGAGCCTTTGACTATGTTTTGACATGTATAGTCATGTGAGAGACTCTGTGACAGGACAGTCCTGTGAAAAACTTAAAATACCCCATGATTCAATGGCTTGTAGAACCACTTTTAGCAGCAGTAACTTAAAGTAATCTTTTTCTATATGACCATATCATTCTCTCACTTTGTTGTGGAGGAGTTTTGGCTCACTCTTCTTACAACATTGCTTCAGTTCATTGAGGTTTGCGAGCATTAATTTAAGCACAGGTCTCTTAAGGTCCCGCTACACCATTCTAATCAGGATGAGGTCTGGACTTTGACTGGGCCATTACAGCACCTTGATTCTTTTCTTTTTTCATCCATTTTGTTGTAGATTTGCTTGAGATCATTGCCCTGTTGCATGATCCAATTTCAGCCAAGCTTTAGCTGTTGGACAGGTGGCCTCACATTTGATTCTAGAATACTTCGGTATACAGAGGAATTCATAGTCGAATCAGTGACTTTAAAGTGCCCGGGTCCTTTGGCTGCAAAACAAGCCCAAATCCTCACCCTCCAACCAACGTATTTGACAGCTGGTATGAGGTGTTTATGCTGAAATGCTGTGTTTAGTTATTGCCAAATGAGGCACTGTGCATTATGGCCAAAGATCTCCACGTTGGTCTGGTCTGTCCAAAGGACATTGTTCCAGAAGTCCTGGGGTTTGTTCAGATGCATTTTTGCAAACCTTTGCTGCCGTGTGAAGAGGCCTTCTCCTGGTAGCTCTTCCAAGCAATCCATACTTGTTCAGTCTTGTCTAGTTGTACTGTCATGAATTTTAACATTTAACATGCTAATTGAGGCCTGTAGAATCTGAGACGCAGCTCTTGGGTTTTTTGCAGTTTCTCTGAGCATTGCATGGTCAGATCTTGGGGTGAATTTGCTGGGTCATCCATTCCTAGTCCATTGTGGTCTTGTGTTAACACACACAGCTGAATGCTGAAAACTGTCCCTGAAAACTGTCCCTTCCTCTCTGCTACAGTGGTGTGAAAAAGTGTTTGCCCCCTTCCTGATTTCTTTTTTTTTTTTGCATGTTTGTCACACTTAAATGTTTCAGATCATCAAACAAATTTTAATATTAGTCAAAGATAACCTGAGTAAATACAAAATGCAGTTTTTAAATGATGATTTCATTTATTAAGAGAAAAAAGATATCCAAACCTACCTGGCCCTCTGTGAAAAAGTAATTGCCCCCTAAACCTAATAACTGGTTGTGCCACCCTTGGCAGCAAGAACTGCAATCAAGCATTTGTGATAACTGGCAATGAGTCTTTCCCATCACTGTGGAG
>VUQI01006372.1:7360-20420 GCA_015106735.1 Paratilapia polleni
GACTGCAGCATGGTGCAACAAACACAACCTCTGTCTAAATGTTGACAATGCAAAGGAAATGGTCACAGCCTTTAGGAGGGCCAGCACAGACCACCACTATCCGCTGACTATAGGAAGGGAGGCCATGGAAAGGATCATCTCCATCAAGTTCCTGGGTGTGCAACTGGCAGACGACCTGACTTCATCCACCATCACCATGCCTATCGTGAAGAAGGTGCAACAGTGGCTCCCATCCTCCAGATTCTTAAACATGCCAGCCTACCCATCTAAGAACTCACCACCTTCTACAGGGCACCATTGAATGTGTTCTCTTCAGAACAGTATCGAAACAGAAACAGCTAGACAGGCTTTATGAGAACAGCTGCAAAGTTCATTGGTGTCACCTTTCCATCCATGCTGGAGATCTTTCACCACCAGTACATCCGCAGAGCCTCCAGCATCATCCAAGACTCCTCCCACCCATCCCACAGATGTGGGTTTGTTTTTTTTTTTGTTGTTGTTTTTTACTCCTGCCATCAGGGAAGAGGTATTCTATTCCTGGTCTGGGGAATAAAACACATTAACTGAAGTTGAAGTTATGTGTGTTTTGCTTCCAACTGTTTCAATGAATTATTCCCCACACAAAGAGATTGGTCAGGACCTTTAGGTAAAACACCATCTATTTTTCTTACACATATACTCTTGAGTCCTTGTATGGATATTATGCACATGGATGCATGACCTCTATAATCATTAGTATTTCAATTCACTGATCTTTACTGGCAATTAACATGACAATATTGCCAAAGTACCAGAATTAACAATAAATTCTGAGCTGTAAATGAACAAAACATGGCAACAGGTAGCTTGGTAATACGGTTGGGCGATATAGCCTCAAAATTATATCATATTTCTAGAGAATTTGCAATAACAATATTTCTAACATTATAGGGAAAAAAAAACTCAACATTTTATTGATGCTTGCAGCTTGCAGGCAGCAGCATTTATTAGTGTAAGTAAATGAAGGGCATTTTCCATCCTTCTTTTCCAATGAGCTACTGTCATTGATGATGGACTACCTAATTTGAAGTGTGAATCTATTGAAACAAGGTGGCAGCAGCAGCATTGTAGTGCAATAATAGTGACACAGCATGAGTCAAATGTAAGCACAAATTATCCTAGGTAGTGTTATCCCTGGAAATTTTAAGTAAAGGTATAAAATAACTTTAGTTTAACAATAACTAAAGTAACTTAATCTTGTAAACCGTCAGGAGCCTGAACAATATTGCCACATAATAAAACTGAAAAATATTTTCTACCTGGGATGTTTGTCTTGGGTTGAGCTTTTCCACCATGTAACCGCATCAGTGCCGTTATCTCCTCCTCGTGCACCATCATAGTATGGTTGTACTCGACTGTGTGTTTTTGCCTCAAGTGGTGAAACACGTTTGTTGTTTCCACCTTTAGCAGGAACTGTTTTGTTGCATATTTTGCAAAGTACTGTGCTTTGTTGGAGGTTGTTCAAGTTCCTCCATTTTTAGGTACTAAATCATCATATGAGGCTGACACGTGGCGCTTGCTCTCAGACATGCCCAGGCTTCTCTTGTTGTTGCACACACTAGGGAATGTAAACGCATGGCATTGCTATAGCGATGATATCGTGATATGACATTTTTATATCACGTAAAAATTAATACTGGTATTATTGCAGATGATATGATATGGCACAGCCCTACTTGGTAATAATGAAGACACATTTTGCTATAAAATGAAACAGTCTGGATGCCAACAGCATTCAGAAGCATGCTGCTGGCATCATCAGCCATGGCATCTGCATTGTACCACTGAAAAAGACACAAGGTGCTCTCTGAAAGTGCAGAGGTTTCTGATATAAATAATATTTTCCTTGGACACTCCGATTTACAGTAATTGCCACTATGTAACATGAACAATGCAGAGCCATATGGTAAACACACACACACACTGACAATTTGAAAATCACAGTTGTCCACGCTGAACTGGCAGATGTAAAAGGTGCTTCTCTAAAGGCAGATCACGATGAAAGAAGCTCACATAAACACCACATCAGCAGCATCCATTCATCACAGCCAAAATAACAATTTTCTACATATGTATACCACTGAGATTTTCCATTCCTTCTTACATCCAAACATTCCTGTAAAGGACTCTTAACAAGCTTGAAGTAACAAATGTGCAATGGTTATTAATGGCTTGTGGTATAGGAAAAGAAAATTCCAGTCTGATTATATGCTTCTGTAATCTATGACTATAGCATGCTCAGATTTAAGCCTATACATGAAAGTGGGGCAAATGCTGTAACTCGAGTAGGAAACCTGTGACATTCTTGCTAAGACTATATTCCATAAATATGAGAAGAGGATTTAACTTTCGTGTTGAAATGCAAAGATTTTGCATTTACTGTGCTTTGAAAATGAGCATTACAGAACAGTGGGATGCAAATGAGCAACATATATGTTGTTAGGGTTTTGTTCTCCAGTATAAAGCAACATCACATGCCAAGAGATTATTATGATTTGTTCATTCCACAGGAAATTTGCATGCCAGGAAGTGAGTCATACTCAAATATGTATTAGAGATTAAAGCACATTCTGATCATTTTAATTTTATTCCAGGTAAAACATGGACAAAGCAGAGAATGTGAAGAAAAGCTAAGCTTTTTTCCAATATTCGAATATTTAGAAGAAACCTTTTAGAGTGGCTCTTGAGTCCTTTCATGTAATCAAACAGATGAATCATAGATGAGTCCTAAATATCAAGTGCATAGGCCAGAAATCCTTTCAAGCACTGATCTGAAGACCCCCTCCATGAACACAAAATTACCACAGAAAATCACCATTTGGGCACTGTAATGGAGGAGGGCGACACAACACCACAACAACTCTGAGTCCATTCATCTTGCTCCATTGCACAGAAGTAAAACAACAGCCCAGCAAGGCACAGAGCAACTTCACACCAGCTTTGTATCAGCTCCCCAGCATTGGATTAATCATACTAACTTTACCAGAACTAATCCATACCTCACAAGCAACACACTGGTTCCTTCTCTTTTCTGTAGCTGTGCCTCAGTCTGCATTCTTATCTTTGTGATGAAGTACCTCACCCCTTTCACTGGGAAGCAAGAAGGAAATTCTTATTTACTTCCTACTGAGAGCAAAGGAAAGGCATCCTTGGATAAAATGTTCAACTCTTGTCATCTTCTGTTCTCACCGAAGTGTTTCTTATTAAGAGAAACAGCAGTCTTATAAGGATTCCCGCTTGGTAGACATTGGTTGAATATTTTGGGGGGTGGGGGGTGCGATAGAGAAAAAAATGCAATAAAGTGATTGAGCGTCACCACATAAGTCTGCATTCAGTGAGTTAAAAAGCCTTTCTTGGACGGATGCAGCAAATTGCTCTGGAGTTTTGTGGGATATTTACTAAGACTACAGAAGCAAATGAGTCCAGCTGCAGTTTATCCTATTTGCTTAAAGTGAAAACTAGATGTTGGACATTTCTTGCTTATCCTTGGAAACAAATACATTGTTATAGGATAAACATATGCATTTCAATAATTACATAAATGATATGAATGCCATACTTGATAATAACTGATAAGAATTGTTAGCTGCTTCAATAATATTGCAGTATACTGGACCTGCTCCTGCCTGTGAAGCTCATGTTTTGGTGAGGGTTCAAGAACTTCTGTAAGATATCTTTAACAGTTTTCATTGCAACAATATTCTTTACTGGTGTCATTATTTGAAGCATTATTACAGCTGCATTATTTGATGTTCTTCCTTCTTTCTCTCTGTTCCTGCCTGATTAGTCTGTCACCTCCTTGTGTATCTAGAGAGTACAGTGTAGCTAGTTATACACCAATTTTCCTCAGATGTTACAGTCATGTGAAAAAGAAAGTACACACTCTTTCAATTATAAGGTCATGACATAATAAACAAAAATCATCTTGTCTTTACCAGGTTCTAAAATTATATAAATACAACCTCAAATGAACAACAGCACATGACACATTATTATTTATTGTCCTATTGCATGAGCCAGTTATGGCCAAGCTGTAGCTGTTGGACAGATGGCCTCACATTTGACTCAAGAATACTTTGGTATATGGATGGAGTTCATGGTCCACTCGGGGACTGCAAGGTGTCCAGGTCCTGTGGCTGCAAAACAAGCCCAAATCATCACCCCTCCACCACCATGCTGACAGTTAGATATGAGGTGTTTGTGCTGATATGCTGTGTTTGGTTTTCACCAAATGTTGCACTGTGCATTATGGCCAAACATCTCCATCTCCATCTTTGGTCTTGTCTGCCCAAAGGACATTGCTCCAGAAGTTGTTCAGAGGCAACTGAACACTTTTTCAGTGTTTTTCTAATTGTGCTGTCATGAATTTTAACATTTAACATGCTAACTGAGGCCAGTAGAGTCTGAGATGTAGCTCTTGGCTTTTTTGCAATTTCTCTGAACATTGCATGTTCTGACCGTGGGGTGAATTTGCTGGGACATCCACTCCTAAGAAGACTGGCATGTCTCTTGAATGTTTTCCACTTGTGAATAATCTTTCTCACTGTAAAATGCTAGACTTCAAATAGTTTGGAAATTGCCTCATAAACCTTCCCAGATTGATGGGCAGCAGTAATTGCTTCTCTAAGATCATTGCTGATGCCTTTCCTGCTTGGCATTGTGTTAACACACACCTGAATACTCCAGACCAGCATAGTGCCAGAACATCTGCTTTTATAGAGGTGGTCACACTTGCTGATGATCAGTTAATCATGTGCATTTGATTATCAGCACCTGGCTGCTACTTACCCTCTTAATTCCTATAGAAGGAGTGAGGGTGTACTTAGTTTTTCCACACACTGCTTCTGCATTTTGCCTTAGTTTTTGTTAAATAAATAATGACGTGGTGTAATAGGTCATGTGTTATTGTTCATCTGAGGTTGTATTTACCTAATCTTAAAAATACTAGGGACCAGATGGTTTTTTTATTATCCTCTGATATATAAAACCTTATGATTGAATTATGGGTGTGCTTTCTCTTCTGCATGACTGTACATTTCAAACACAGTGTGCTTATTCTGCTATGCAGTGGCAATTTGTGTAAATTATCATTCCATCTCTCATATTTTGCACTTTAAAAAAAAGAATGCCCTAAAATAAATACTGACTGAACTCCATAATTTAAAACTTGATTGTAGTAATGAAATATGGACAAACACACTTTGACTATTTTAACTATAAAAAGAGGTAAATATTCTGCTAAGTATGTTGGTACCTGAATCCAATAATGAATAATTTTTCAGTTGTTGATCTCCATGGACCATCACATTATACCTAGGATCTGATTAATTGGCAGTTGATTCCTTCACACTTGGCCAAGACAAGTCAAAGGCAATATTTAATCTATCTTTAGAGAGGGGACTTTGTGACACCAGTTGGTACTTTGTTTACAATTCCTTTCATTCACTGAGGCTGGAACTCGTGCTGGACTGCAGGGCGATGGCACAGATTTGTTTAGTTAATGAGTCCCCGCTGACACATTTAAGACATGACAGGCACTGTCATGCTTTCATACACACAAGGAACCAGCAGCCCGGTGCCAGAAGCAGACGTCTGTCTGAAAGCTGGCAAAGACTCCATGCTGCAAAGCAGATGCCCAGACATAACAAATGGATCCCATCAAAAACAGAATAACAAAGGCTGAAATTGTTTGAGGAATAAAATCAGGGTTTGATGGCAACTCAAGCGATTCCAGTATTTAATGGGTAGAAATCTCATTCTTTGTGACCAGAAAACCATTCCAAAGTGCAAACTAACTGCTTGTTTATATGCTAAATAACATAAAAGGAAAGAGGAGAGTTGGCTCAGATTGCAACAATAATTAACAATAATTAATTACAAGTCAAAATGAGTTTTAAACAATGTTTGGGAGCAAGAAGAAAAGAAAAGAACAAAACCATTTTCAAAAATATTTTGTAAACCATTACTGTTAGGCATGTGTTAGCCACAAAAAGATATTGAATAATTAGATTTAATAATAAGATTTAGTGCTTATACTGTAATATTGAAAGAAATGTTGTAGCATTCTCAAATTATATGTTAAAGGTTACACCTTTTCTTTACAGATAATGAAGACTAGTAAGAAAAAAAATACAACAGTAATTTAAAATAGTCAAATATAAGCCTTGTAATAATTTGTGCTACAAAGTGTGATGTCAAGAGCACAGCTGGGAGTTGCTGTTCTGGATGCAAAACTCAGCATCCAGGACTAAACAGCTTCCCTGAAGTCAGACTTGGAAAAGCACTTCTCTCCTGTTATTTATGAGAATACTGCAAAGCCAATTCACCTTGTTTAACAGCCTATAGGCATGTGTTCGCTTTGCATCTATTTCCAGGCAGTAAGTCGGGGAAATCATTCCAAGGCTTTTCTCATTTTCACATGGGCATATAAACATACATTACACAGCATCTCAGAAAAGTATGCAGTTTGGCAGCACCTGCCTGAATTTCCCGAACAAACAGAGTAGAAAAGGGTAGGAAATAAATAATTGTCACCAACTTAAGAAGAAAGGGAAACTGGTGAAAAAGTTTAAATCATTCCTGACAACAATGTTAAAGCAACAAGGAAGGAAGAGAGGAGTAAATGAAAGGAGCTGGAAAATGAAGTACTGCTTGACAGCTTTAGTTGCAGAAGTATCAGTGGTGCAGCATTGCAGTGTGATTGCTCAGAAATAAAAAATCAAGTAAACTTTTAATCTTTCATATGCAGTAAAGCTGGTTGGCTCCCAACTTCATTTGCAAGAAAATGAAGGACCATCCTGTCCTGACATCAGTGTCAAGAGGAAATTGGCCTCATATCCATAGTGGAATGTGCCTTTAACCAGTTTCTTTCATTTAGGGCCCCTCACATGAAAGCTGCCATTAGCTTGAGAAGCAATTAGCCTTCTCTGACATTGACTGTTCTGGACAATGAATCATTACTTCTTTTCATTAAATGCTGAAACCTCCTCTCCATGTAACTGCAGCTGTAAGCCAGTGATATTGTTGAAAGGAGGTGCATCAAGGGCTGCTCCTACTCCAACATTACCACGTGAGTGATTGCTTACACCAGTACCAGCAAAATAGATGCTGCTCTGGACAGTGGAGCTGCAACCAGGCTGTTGCTGAATCAAGCTCACACCTGTGCCTGCCAATTACTCTAGATACACTGCAATGACCAAACACTGTTCGGAACCGAAAGAGAGGCAAAATCAGAGAGGAAAGATCTTATATTACTGGCAAGTAATTTTCATCTTTGTCCTCCTTTAGTTTTTATTTCTTTTTATTATTACTCTAAATCTCTAAAACTATACTTGGTAAGATTTGTTGACATAAGAAAAAATATCTTGGTTTTAGAAAAGTAAAAAAATCTCTAAAAATGATTAAAACACTCACACAAAGCACTTTCTTAATTTGACTCTTGAGCGCTTAAAACCAGAGCCACTAAACATGATTTTTCCCAAACAGTCTGCATTTACATAGCATCTTTTTAACCTTAGAAGTTCCACTAAGTACTTTACAGTGTTTTCTTTAATAGTAGCATAGTAGCAAGTACAGTACACACTAAAATACTAACTTTAAAATTTACCATCTAAAAGAAACAACATTCTTAAAACAATCTCAATAACATCCTCTTGCATACTATATGATTCTCAAAACAAACTCAGTAAGACTTTATGACCTAAAGGAGAGGCTGTTGTTTTCCTACAATCACCTGTGGACAGGAGATTTTGGTATTGACGGAAAGAATAAGATCACAGATAAAAGCAGCAATAATGAGCATCCTCCAAGGAGTCTGGCTGCTCTCTGAGAGGTGAGAGATCAGGTGAGGAGCTCAGTCATTTAGTAGGGGAAAGAGCAGAGCCCACATTGCAAGGAGCCAGTTGAGGTGGTTCAGGCATTAGGCTAGGATGCCTCCTGGATGCCTCTTAATTAATGTTCTTCAGCATGTCCAACTGGGAGGAGACCTGGGGCAGATCCAGGACACACTGGAGAGAGAATATTTCTCAACTGGCTTGGGAACGTCTAGATATCCCCCCCACACACACACAGCAGAGCAAGAGATGCTGGCTGGGGAGAGGGAGCTCTGGGAAGCTCTGCTTAGACTGCCTCCCACCTGACAAGGATAAGCAGTAGCAAATAGATGTATGGATGGAGCTTTACAGCTACATATAAGATTCCATGTCTTGCTTAGATCAGGTGGTTATTTTTATTTATTTATTTATTTATAACAGTGCATAAAGTAAGTGATGTTAAGTGAAATACAGGAAAAAAGCTTCAACAACAAAACACTGAGTTCAATAAATGTTTAAAAAAAATCCCTTTGAGTTGCTCTGAATCAAGACACAAGGCTTCTTTCAAGACTAACCATGTTTAATAAGAATAAAGAGGCAAACGCGTCTTTAGCAACAAGAATCTCAATGTACCAGAATGAAATGTAGCTGCATAATGAATGAATAAAAATGGCTCATCTCTTGGACTTGGTATTGTGCTCTTGACCTGCCTGTTAAAATGATTTCAGCAAATTTCTGCATTAACCCAGACCTGTCAGATATTAACCCAGAGCTGTCAGAAAATATTTAAATGCAGAAATTAAATGTTCACTAAACATACCCAAATATAAAACAGTTACAACTATCAGAACCAGATGTTAATGAGAACACCAGGACCTACTTTTGCATTTAAGGTCCACCTCTGCTGTTGCTTGCAGCAGAACTAGACAGTAAGATAGCAGCTAAGAGGAAAATGAAATTTTGCACATACAGTAAATTCTGTATGCCATGTTTAATATCTCTTTTGCTCTTAGTGAGGCTGTGGATATTACCTCAAATAAATTTGCTGAAGGCATCAGTTCATCTTCAACCTTGAAGCCTTTATTAAGTTAAACATATTCTTTAAAATAAATCTTGCCTTTGGATGACATTCATCTTTTGTATATTTTAGTCACACACTCTCCTGCCAAGCTCTTGAACACAGTAAACTTCAGGAGTGGGGACCAAGATTGTCTCTTTGAGCTTACTATTTTCACACATGACATGACAGTTTCCAGGAGTGTGATTATACAACACTGCATGACAACAAAATATGTAAGATAAGTAAATAATGCTGTAGATAAAACGAACACTGACTAAAACTATCAACTGTGTATGTAAAATAGAAATAGCCTACATTTCTTTAATGTGAAGTCATGTGCCTTACAGAAATCAGTGAATTATCTCACCATGGTTACCTTCATCTCCATACAGTATGACTAAAAATAACATGTAGCTATAGGTAACTCCATGGCCAATTGGCAAAATAAAAAACTTTCTTAGAATGGGATCTGTAATCCTTTTCCTTATTCCTTGTCATATAAAGTACATACAGATACAGTCATGTGAAAAATAAAAGTTTCACAGGACTCTATGCAGCCCTGTGCAAAACTAAGTACACCCCTTAATTTCAGTAGCTTGTAGAGCCACCTTTAGCAGCAATAACTTGAAGTAATCTTTTCCTGTATGACTTTATCAGTCTCTCACATCATTGTGGAGGAAGTTTGACCCACTCTTCTTTATAACGTGGCTTCAATTCATTGAAGTTTGAGGGCATTCATTTATGGACAGCTTTCTTAAGGTCCCACCACAGCATTTCAGTGGGTTAAAGGGCTTGCCAGTGTGGGATCATTGTCCTGTTGCAGGACCCAATTTTGGCCAAGCTTTGGCTTTCAGACAGGTGGCCTCACATTTGACTCTAGAATACTTTGGTATTCAGAGGAGTTCATGGGCGACTCAGTGACTGCAAAGTGCCCAGGTCCTTGGGCACCTTGAGTCCCAGGTCTCAGATGATTTGGGCAAAACAAGCCCAAATCATCACCCCTCCACCACCGTGCTTGTCAGTTGATATGAGGCGTTTGTGCAGATATGCTTTGTTTGGTTTTCACCAAACATGGCACTGTGCTTTATGACCAGACATTTAAACTTTGGTCTCATCTGTCCAAAGGACATTATTCAAGAAGTCTTGTTGTTTGTTCAAATGACACTTTGCAAACCTAAGCTGTGCTGCCATGAAAAGAGGCTTTTCTCTAAAATGCAACCCTTCCAGACAAGCCATGCTCCGTAGTATCATTTTTTAATTGTACGGTCATGAACTTTAACATTTAACATGCTAACAAAGGCCTGTAGAGTCTCAGATGTAGCTCTTGGGATTTTTGCAATTTCTCTGCACAGTCTGACCTTCTAGTGAATTCTGCTCCTGGGAAGATTGTGACGTTGTGTTATCACACACCTGAATGCTCCAGACCAGCAATCTGCCAAAACTTTTTCTTTTGTAGAAGTGGTCACACTTGCTAATGATCAGTTAATCAAGTGCATTTTTTTTTGGCTGCGAGGCTCCTCATAGCTTAATCATTATTTGTAGCTCAAATGCATATTAAAGTGCATCTGTGTCTCCTACTAAGTAAAGTGCACAGTTTAAATCTCAATTAAAATTAAATTGGGCTAAAAGAAAAAAAAACATTTGGGGATTTATTCAGTTCTCTTTTAAAAGACTACAAATCACATCAGAAGTTCTGGTGCAGGTTTCTGGCTATTATCATTTAGTCAGCAAAGTACTCGAGATGACCCAGTGTCGCTATATTGGTTCAATATTTGCCCAACAATGTTAAGATGAGAATAAGAGGCAAGAAGTTAAAGATTCTCCTTTAACATTCTTGTGTTTTCCACTCACCACTTACCCTGCTGCAGTCATTCCTCTCCGCACCAGCAGTAGCTTCAAGCAAACCATAAATAATTCATTGAAACGGACACAATGAATACCAATTCTTTCATATTGCCCTGCACTATCATCTAGGCTGATTGCTCAACCTGAGGTCATCAGCATTATTGGTAGCAATATGTCTGCAATACTAAGCAGTCAGTTTGTACTGCTGACATGAGGGTTAGTCAGAAACATACTAGAAAAATACTGCATTTTAAATACATTAAAAGTATTTAAACACTTGAATTCAGCTATAATGGTAGAGTCAAAAAAGTTAGTGTAGTATTTGCCGATGGTTACAGCCACACAAGCTGGGTCATGAGATGGTATTGTTAAATGTAATTACAGACTTTTGGTTTGGATACCAGCAAGCAGCATAAGGGACCCCCAGGGCAACTTGATATGCATGAACACAATTCAGATTGGCTGCTGGATTTGTAGAGATTCATAATTCACCAGCCCAGTTTGTCTATGTGAATTAACAAGTTCAGCCAGTGGATAGCAGTGCAGATATATGCATATTATGCCCCCCCAAAAAATTGTTGAAATAGTAACAACAGTTACACCAAACTCTTAAAATTCATTCAAAAGCACAAACCCATTAATGTATAGAGCAAGTCTTCTTATTTTCTACTGTGAGTGAATGTGTGTATGACTGCACCTTTGGACTGGAGTATTGATGTTAATCCAGTGTTTCTGTAATAGGTGACAGTCTGACACTTATTACAGGAAATTGTTTTATTGACTATTTGTTGTGAAAGTAACACTATTATATTCTCACTTTATAAAGTTGATGTGATGCATGTGTCTGCAGGAGTTACCTATTTACACATTGAGCTTATAGAGCTGTGTTTCTGACCAACTGAAAAATGTAAGTCGAATATTCTCTCTTTTGAGCTCTATTTGGGTTACACCGATTAGGCATAACATTATGACCACCTGCCTAATATTGTGTTGGTCCCCCTTTTGCTGACCATACACAACAAACTGCGATGCACTGTGTATTCTGACACCTTTCTATCAGAACCAGCATTAATTTCTTTGGCAATTTGAGCTACAGTAGCTTGTCTGTTGGATCGGACCACACGGGCCAGCCTTCACTCCCCACGTGCATCACTGAGCCACCCGTGACCCTGTCGCCGGTTCACCACTGTTCCTTCCTTGGACCACTTTTGATAGATACTGTGCACTGCAGACCAGGAACACCCCATAAGAGCTGCAGTTTTGGAGATGCTCTGACCCAGTCGTCTTGCCATCACAATTTGACCCTTGTCAAACTTGCGGCAAATTTTCCCTGCTTCTAACACATCAACTTTGAGGACAAAATGTTCACTTGCTCCCTAATATATCCCACCCACTAACAGGTGCCATGATGAAGAGATAATCAGTGTTATTCACTTGACCTGTCAGTGGTCATAATGTTACATACAATCTATGGAAAGTATCTGGCTTTGTAGAGGCCAAGTATTCCACTATGTTCAGTTGCTGGTTGCCACTGTAAACTCCAGGAAGTTAATCAGTGTGACTAGTTTAGCTTAAAAGAGCAAACTGTCATTGTTTACTTATCTTTTAATAGTGATTAAGTAACATCATTTACCGGAATATTTAAGACCTTAGTCACACAGGCCTAGAGACCTGTCAGCGACCATCTGGCAACCACCAGTCACGTGGGAAAAATGTGTATTACACGACCGGTCAGCAAGTGCTGGAGGTAGCTGACAGTCGCTTGCATGAAACTGATCACAAAGGGGTTTACGGTGCTGTACCGAAAACCTCCTTGCAATTGCTTTGGTCACTAGCAGATTGCCATTGTCCCCAATAGTTTGCATGGAACACTCACTAACTACTCGCCAAGTGGTAGTGAAACTGTGAAAAGTACAAATCAAATTGGAAACATTCTCCTTAGGGTTGTGCACATGCACAATGAGTAAGGGATCGATGATGGTCAAAGTTAATGGCAATAGCTCACCAATCAAGCTGATTTTTATCTAATTTCCCCAGTGATCCATTAAATTATTAATATTTTCATTCTTCTGAGATTCATAACAAATTAATTCTGCCAAGCCATAGTTTCATGTCAACCCTCCACATATAACCGACACTTGCAAAACAGATGTGTCTGAGCATGCACGGGCGCACTCAACAAGTTCATGCCCAGACTCCTGTGTGCTTTGAAGTTAATGTGTGTGTGTGTGTGTGTGTGTGTGTGTGTGTGTGTGTGTGTGTGTGTGTGTGTGTGTGTGTGTGTGTGTGGGGGGGGGCACACTTG
>VUQI01006373.1:6634-24055 GCA_015106735.1 Paratilapia polleni
GGTACAAGCATAGAGAGACTGCATAATTTCATGGTACACTGAGAAAAACAGATGCTTTTTAAATACTCGAGCCACACAAGGAAAATTTTAAACTCTATTTTCAAAATTAATCACATCTCAGAATTCACAGATTTTGGATTTTTGTTAATGTCTCAATCTTTTGCATGCTAGCTAGTTAGAAAAAAAGTAGTGCCATACACGCAGTGAAATACTGAAGATGATCCTGAAGTCAAGACCTCTAATCTCACACACAGTATGCATTCATATGCATATTAATATGTCATGAATTAATATGCAGCAATAAAAGGAAAAAGCAGCAGATTTTGCACTGGCAGGTAAGAAACACTTATCCTCTTTAAAGGACTCTTTCAGATCCTGATAACTAGTTGTCATATTATCAGGGTAGCTCAGAACAGTCCACGTCAATTTGAGTGAACAAGATGGATGGATACATCTGTAAAGCTTTCATCATGCCAGATAATCTGTACTAACCATCACTCCCAACCAAGCCTCTAATGGGGATTTCAGATTTGACTGTTGAGATGCATAAATCTCGTAGATGCTGGCACCATGAAGCTCCAGTTAGTAGCCAGCTGTAGTCAACAATTAAATGGCAGTGTAACATCACTGCATTGGCTGAAATGTCAGTAGAGACAAAAGCAACCTTTGCAGTGTGGAGTGTCAATTGGCAGTGACAAGGAGGAGGAGGGGGAAGTGATCGCCTAGCTAGGAATACAGCCACCTGCCTTGCAGCGTAGCTGGTTCCAATCTAACAAGCAAATCTACAAAATCAATTTGACATTTCTTTCTTATGTTCAGTAGTTATATACTTACAATACTTACTAGTGGTATTTGTACTTTCACAGATTTATATATATATTTTTAGTCGTGGGTATTCATAAAGGAATATTACCCATAAACACCTGAGTAAATACGCTAAACAGCATACTGGATCATTGGTCCCATACTGCATGTGGTCACAGGGAGATCAGGAGACTGCACAGCATTTCATCCATTTTTTCTCCATCCCACATTTCGCAACAATGTCCCACATGTTAGCTGTAGTTTACAAAGGTCAACATGTCTCACAAAAAAGAGGTGTGGATCAAAAAGAAATGTGTCGCTCTATGGATGAAAAATACTGAAACCCAAAGATGATTAGCAGACAGAATAGCAGCCTGAATAGCAGTTTGAACAGAACAGAACCAGTACAACTTGTTCCAATCTGTCAGTCTGTGTGAGTTTGTACTTGTTTCGAGATCTTTGTGAGGACAGAAATTTGCATAAAACTATAGTTGTGAGGACCAACTGTGATTTGTGAGGACAAAACGCTGGTCCTCACGAATTTGAAGGCATGTTTGAGCATTTCTGAGGCTCAAAACGTGGTTTTAGGGTTAGGGTTACAATTAGGTTATGGTTAGGTTTAGGGTTAGGCATTCATTTCTGATGGTTAGGGTTAGGGTAAGGGGCTAGGGAAAGCATTATGGCAATGGAGTTCTCCACTAAGATGTTAAAACGAGTGTGTGTGTGTGTGTGTGTGTGTGTGTGTGTGTGTGTATGACGCGTCACTAATGAGTTTAATGAGCCAACTAATATTAAATGCCTCAGTAGTGCCTACTTAAGACATCTAATATCTGACCAAACCTCTGTATGTACACCAACAATTTACATGGACTCACAAATGATTGTTTCTAGTGATAAATGTCTAGTGTGTGCCAACCACACTGAAGCTGTTTTCACTTTTTTTTTTTTTTAACTAAAATTGAAAATAAACTGTTTAGATGGGCCACATTTGTCTAGTCTCTGTTGTTTGTTGTTGTTTATCCAGTATGCAAAATGTAAAATCCTCAAAATTTTTTGGATGTTCCTTTTTTACCACTGTTAGCAAATTATAAATCTCTTTGGCATGCTAACAATCCTCGGCCAACTAAGATAAGTTTGTTTTTTTTTTCCATTTCAGTTAATACTTGCAAACTTTATGGATGGTGTTCCCAGACCTACTACAAGAAACATTTCACCTCTCTCAGTGAAAAAAATCTTAATTGGTATTCTGAGAAGTCATCTTCTCATTTTTGTTCCTTAATTGAAAAAGTAGCAAGTCCAAGCTACTGTTAAAAACGCTCATCAGCAACACTGAAGTCTGAAAAATGACAGACCAATTTCCAATCTTGAGCCCACTTATTTTCTCAGTATCTATCACCCCCCTGAATCTGCCTCAGACTGCAGTGTATAGTACCACTGAGACAGCTATAATGAAAGTAACAAATGACTTGCTATTTTGACCAGGGATCTGCATTAGTCTTTGTTTTCTTTGACTAAAGTGTAGCTTCTTTTTTTACTGTTGGTTGTTGTAACCTTCAGCTTTTTCCTCTCCTGTCTTCAGTTGGCTTTGCTAAAACCCAAGTAACAAATCACTTTTATACAAATTTAGATTCTTTTCAGCACATCCAAAAGTTACACCACAGAGATGTGATTACAGTGTTCTTTTCACTCTAATTGTGGTATGCAACACCATAATAAAAGGTGGCAAGACACTTCTTTCAATAACGGTGACTTTTTGCCAGCTGCACCGAAGCATTATACAAAAGCCTACTTATAATTTAAGTTACTTGCATTACTTATTCTGTCGTTTTCTTCAGAAGCTGAATCCCTGGAAATTGCTGCAATGGCCTCTTGAGCACTAAACACACACATAAATCAGCCATACACCAATATGCAGCCTTAATATATTCACAAACCAGAAAACACATGTGTAGTGTAGTCACTCTTGGTTTCTCTTCACCGAATTTCTGCAAATGCACGTAATGATTGCAGGATTACCCATATCTGCATTCGACAGAAAGAAGAATTTGGAAATAAAAAAAACCCAGCCCTGTCCCCCCTGTATGTGGACAAACCTCCCACAAGTATTAGGGAAGCAGACGCTGTCTCGGTATTTAAGTCCAGACTCTGTTTATTCAGCACAGCATACAACCTACTTTAACTCCCACCTTGTGAGGTAGTCTCTTTTATCTACTGCCATTCAGTGTATCTATCAGTCGCCTCTACAGATCCTCACAGTATTGCCCAGTGTGGTGCACACGTACAACTCTCAAGGATATATGCACAGACATTTGGAAAGTTTGTCTGCTCTTGTTAAACATTTAAAACCTCTCTTTTTTTATGCACATACATTTAATGTGTTTTAACAAGACACTTTTTTTAGAAGAGTGTAAGAAGTGAGGAGTTGATACCAGCGTGATGTCTGTAATCCAATTAGCCAAATTAATTTTAATATTTAAAATATATGCAAATGAACTAAAATGAAAATGCGACAGACACCAGTGTCTTAAAATGCAGAGATGACACAGAGATGACAAGCAAATTACTAATAAGTCAGAGAAAACAAAATCACACATGGCTTCAAAAAAGCATTTCAGAAAGAAAAGACACACTGGATAACACCATGTGACTGTTGAAATGAACATAACACAATGAGAAAAACAACATTTTGGAAAAAAAAATGCTACAGTGTTTGGTGGTGAGCCATAGTTTGCATGCATGCAAGAATGTGTGTAGGCCAAGTGCACTATGTTTCATACCTATAAATGGCTGCAGTTTCTGTCATCAGATTACCGTATTGTTTTCTGATTGCTGATTTTTTTTTCATGTTGCTGAATACAATGTTGGTGAAAGAGAACATTAATATAGCACAGGACAAGCTAGCACCAGTTACTCCTGGTGTTCACTGGTTGAGTTGGCTGGTTATGGTCCATGTTGGTTTAGTCCATGGTTACCGTAGGCTACTGACATTCCCTGTAGACTTCTGCTTGGATGGGTGTATGATTTGCTTAACACGTCTTACATAAGCAATGTTTTTTTTCTCTCTCTCTGAGGCAGTTGTTTAGGCTCAAGAAGGCCTCATGGGTCATTTCACCCAACTTACCTTTGGTTGAGGTAAAATGTTTCCTGATGGGTCAATATCTAGAGTATTTTCATCTTTTGTAAAATTAAGTAGATATTCAGTTTGTTTTCTAAACATTACATCATGTCTTAAGACGATGGAGATACCCATACAAATGGTTAATATTATGACAACCTGTTTCAAAAGCTGAAATCTTATCTCTAGGTGTACTTGATTTGAACTGATGGATTTTTTCTTTCATGAGTCTTTCACTGAGGGAAGCCATTATCATTGAATTGCACGGTGGCAGATAGAACATGCAGACCTTAAACATACTGTGTAATGCAATCTAATGCAACACCTGAGCAAGAAATTTATGAAGCTTACAACATTAAAAGCCTGTGAGTCTTTTTTGAGACTTGATTTAACTATGTTGATTTCTGAGACTGATGTAAATGTAGAGCTTTATTCCCAATGCTAAACTGGCCTCTGCTGCTGTAGCAAATGGCCAGTCCTTATTAGAGCAGATGCTGATTTATACTACAAGCCAGCTCAAAGAAGGATGATTGGTGAGGTAGCAAACCAAAAGTATCAATATGAAAGTAGGTTGACGGTGACATTTGGCAAAATCTAGTTAATTTTAATAAATTGTAATTTTGATAATGTACACTTTAGATGGGCAACACTGGACACAGCAAACTATAAGCAAGCACAATTGGTCAGTGTTATTAAGAAAAGACAGAGGTTGTATGCTGGAGGTCCAGACATGGGACAGAGCTTTGCAGACCCACATCTGCATTTTGGCTACTGCCTCTTGGGGACACTGGAAAAATATGTGGCACAGCCAGTAGTATGGGCCACTCTTCTTTATTCTCCTTTAGCTCTCCCCCTACTGAGGGGAAAACAGAAGTCTATATATACAATGACCTTTTCTGAAGCAGAGTAAAACCCAGTGTTAAAAACAATTAAAACTGTCCCCTGCAGTCAATGAATGTGCTTCCCCTACATGTTCTTTATTCTTCTTCTTGTTGATTTTTGCACTTCATCATCTTGGTGGTGAACTCTGCTGTGTTCTTCCTCTGTCATGATCAAGCCAACTTTTTAACCAATCCACATTCAACTTATGCATAATGCAAGGATTACCTGCTGTTGGAGGGCTGCACACAAGTGCTTCTCTGTAACATTTGCATGGCTTGAATTCCCATAATGCTTCTCTCTGCATATCTGGGGAGCTACGAAAACGCAAATTCAGGACCATAAAACAAGCAAACAATAGCACGGTATCTTATGTCATCCATATTACAAGTGATGAAGATTTTTGCATGATTTATAATTATTTAAAACATTCTGTTTTTTAAGAGGATTTGGCTCAAACACATGTAGGTCAAACAAAAATAAATGATTATATACTCTATAAATGATTTCCTATCAGTGCTTTTCTTCTTTCCCCTGGCTCATATATTATGATGATGTGCTGCTAGAAATGTTTTCGTATATAATAAGTATCATATTATTTATATTCACTAACTTTCCTAAAGCTTGTAAAGTTCCATTTTTGTAAAGTGTTCAACAGTAGCGCTTCACCTGACTTGAAGGCAGATTGTAATCGGTCTGCCGTCAGAGAGGTGCTGATGATAGCAATCAGGAAAAGTGGCAAGACTGCAGATCAGTTTCAGGACCTCATCTGTGGAGAAAGAAGGTAGATAATTTACACCAAAGTCAGTCAGGTCAGCAGAGGAAGCACTGAGGGGAATTGAGGACAGGAGCAGTGGGTAGTTGAGAAAAAGCCTTGAATATTATTAAAGTTCTTGTGAGTGTGGGTGACACAGCCCCCAGAATTAAGAGAGTTTAGAGGCATGAGAAATATACAGAGAATAATATGCTAAGGTTAGAAGCATGGGATTGGAATTACACAAAGAGGGATGAGGTACCGGGCTGAAATAAATGTTGATAAGAAAGTGAGGAGCAGCTGAAAGTGACACAGGTCATCAGACAAGCCAGATTTGGGCCACTTACTTATAGCAACCTGAACCTGAGTTCACTCAATTTGCAAGGCTTCAGACAACAAAGAGTCAGGTGGATTGAAAGGGAAGTATAGAAGAAAGTGAGCAGAGAAGGTCAAATGAGGTGGTGGGGCAGATATGGATTTAGTGTCGCCATTTTACAAAAAAGAGTGTCAAGTGGAGGAAGTGAGAGAAGGATGGACAAGAGGTAAGAAGGATGGAAAGATGCCCCTGGCTATTTTGCCAGGTGGTGATAGTGTGAAGCGTGATGTATATTGAACCTAAGCATCTTCCAAGTTAAACTGAGCAAACTGAATCTTATTACACTGTGAAAGAGCCTGACAGAGCGGTTTAGAGGAAAAATAAAACTTGATACACCATCTTAATAGAAATCTACTGTTTATCAGCCATCCAAGCAACATTGCAGAAAAACAAAAAAAAATAATAATAATAATAGTTACTATCGATAGCACTGCAGAAAATGGTGAGGGTGGGTTTAGCAGTCAATTTAAGGATTCATATGTTATTTCTATGCTCGAGCACAGCTCAATGAATGTTTGAGTTCCAAAAGTATTTGCAGTCAGCAGTCAGTCTATGAGATATGGGGGAAAAAAATTAATGTGAAGAATGTGAAGAGATATGAAATGAATGAATGTGAAGAAAAGTGAAGAGCATTTGCTCGACAGGCATGTTGTCCATGTATGTGAAAATACCTTTGCTGACTTCCCAGAAATAAAAGGAATTATTGCTTTTGCATGATCTGGCTAAACAGTTTGTGGTTAAATAAAAGTAAAATAAATAAATAAAATGGAGCAGTTTGATTTTCTTAGCATTTTGCACAGGAATTCATTTTAAAATGTTTGTGAACCAAATCTGTCTTTCACACCCCAATGCATCACTGACAGGCTTAATGTACACATACATAGAGTATTTATTCATGATATCTATATTATGCATACTGAACATTTGTTTCAATTAAATGTTTTTCACTGTGAGCTGTTGCAGATGCATGAGACTTGTATCAAAGCTCTACTATGATTCTACCCAACTAATGACAGCACTAATTCTAACTCAACTGTCACTTAAAATGATGAAATGCTTGCTACCCAATATCTTTCCTGTTGAGAACTATGCTTCAAGGACACCATTCATTTCTGTTGAAAAAATACTAAATGAATGGCTGTGACCTTTGAATAATTGGTGGTAACCTTAAACAAATTAAAGCTCTTGCAAAATGAAATTCTGCCTACCACTAGATTAATAAAACAGCTTATAATTGTCTTTATGTTTGCATTTGTTTTTCTCAGTTTTGTGTACATAATGCAAAAACAACGCTGTGATCATACTAAATATTTACTGTTTGGAATAATTGCTTGATTTTCTATTTTCTCTGTCTGCAAAAATATTTGTTATATTCAGAGGTTTTCGACTGATAAAACTTTTACTAATGCGCCCCTGCAGATATGGCGTATTATCCTTGAGTAATGACCTCATTACAATTTGTTAACACTAACTTTCAATACATACTGTGGGGTTTTAAAAATGATTCCTACAATTTTACATCAGTAGCCGTTGTCACATATGCACTGCATCCTTGAATTTTCGTAAGCGGAGCTGCATGTGAGAATGCAAATGTCTGACTCATTCGAATTGGACATCAAACAGTCTTTAATATGCCACTTCCCTACTACAGAAACCATGTGATGGCCAAATGTGCCGATGTGAGAATAAGTAATTGTCTGCTGAATTCGTAGCGAGCAAGTGGATGACATGTGTGCTGCCTCCTACATGCTGAGGCTACCCATGCCCCTCCCTACACCAAGCACAGTGATTACAGTGGTGAGAATGCATCTGTTGTGGACCTTCTCCAATTGTGTGCTATATACGAAGAAATGGCAACTTCAAGCAATATCCCAACTTCACTGTCCATACAGTCATGTTAAAAAGAAAGTTTTCACAGGATTCTATGCAGTCCTATAAAAAAGTGCACCCCATGATTCAATAGCTTGTAGAACCACCTTTAGCAGCAATAACTTGAAGTAACTCTTTTCTGTATTACTTTATCAGTCTGTCACATCGTCGTGGAGGAATTTTTGCCCACTCATCTTTACAGTGTTGCTTCAGTTCGTTGAGGTTTGCGGGCATTTGTTTATGCACAGGTCCTGCCACAGCATTTCAAGGTCTGGACCATTGCAACACCTTGATTCTTTTCTTTGTCAGCCATTCTGTTGTAGATTTGCTGCTGTTCTTGGGATTATTGTCCTGTTGCATGACCCACTTTGGGCCAAGCTTTAGCTGTCGGACAAATGACCTCACATTTGACTCTAGAATACTTTGGTGTACAGAGGAGTTCATGGTCAACTCAATGACTGCAAGGTGCCCAGGTCCTGTGGCTGCAGAACAAGCCCAAATCATCACCCCTCCACCACCATGCTTGACAGTTGGTATGAGGTGTTTGTGCTGATATGCTGTGTCTGGTTTTTGCCAAACATGGCATTATGGACAAACATCTCCACTTTGGTCTCATCTGTCCAAAGGACATTGTTCCAGAGGTCTTGTGGTTTGTTCAGATGCAACTTTGTAAACCTAACCCGTGCTCTCATGTTCTTTTTGAGAGAAGAGGCTTTCTCTTGCCAACCCTACCAAACAAGCCATATTTGTTCTGTCCTTTTCTAATTATACTGTCATGAACTTTAACATTTAGCATGCTGACTGAGGCCTGTAGAGTTGCATTGCACAGTCTGACCTTGGGGTGAACGTGCTGTGACATCCACTCCTGGGGAGATTGTGGCATTGTGTTAACACATACCTGAATGATCCATACCAGCAAACTGCAAAAACTTGGGCTTTTATAGAGGTGCTCACACTTGTGGCTGATCAGTTAATCAAATGCATTTGATTAGCAGCACTTGGCTGCTACTTACCTTCTTAATTCCTATGGTAGCAGTAAGGATGTACTTTTTCACAGGACTGCGTAGAGTCCTCTGAAAACGTTCTTTTTCATGTGATTGTATGTGTAAACAGCTATAATCTTATTTTACTGTCATGAGGAGTCTTTCACAGCCTATGAAAAGACAAGAGTATATTGTCTTGGGGTTAGGACTTTATGGTTTTATCAAAAAGCTTATATTACAAACTTGAGGTATTTGGTTGGGCATTTGAGAGTTATGAAATGATATGAAGTTACAACATGGGAAATGTATGATCAAATGTTTATAGAGCTTGGCCCATATTGCTGACTAAGAGTTGGGATGTTTTTGCCTCTGTGTCTGCAGTATTGACCACTTTTATTTAATCTGTTCTCAATTCCCCAGTTTTATAAAAGAGGCAAACAAGTTTTTTTTTTCTTACATAAGAAATAAATATGTGGTCGTATTTATATAGGATAGCTGGAGGGTCAAAGAGATGATTGTTAAACTGGACAAACAAGAGCTTATGCATCCTTGAACAAGAGCTTATCCCTGCAGCAAGAGAATAAATTTGAAATCTGACTTCCTCTGTGGGAATCAATAATAATTACACTACTATTTTGCAAGTGACATGTTTGATTGGTGATGGTAACTCGACCCTCACAGCTATAAGATTTTGTAAAGACAGACATTTTTCAAATAACATTGGTTTTTAATTGTATTATGCTGCTGGGCCTGCATACCTCACATAACTGTAGGTTTACTCCAAAGGGAAAAGATTACTGAAATCTAATGGGAAAAATCACATATCCTTTGGCACACAGTGTAATTGCAGGAAGTTACATGCATTCAAATGTGAAAGGTTAGGAGTAACAAAAAAGGCAATTAGCTTTCTTCAGCCATTTTACAAAAATTCCCGTGAGACATGGTAAACAAACAAAAAGGCCAACTATTTTCCCCCACGAAGCTCAGCACATGCATATTTAAGGCTTAAGTGGAAAGTAACCGCTACACTGAGCTTACATTTTCAGAAGATCATAAAAAAACCCAACATTTTACATTTGTTGCTCTCTGTGGTGAAATGCTTTCTTATTGTCATCCTCACAAAGAATCCATAAAAGGTCTCTTTAGTGGAGGTATTAAAAAATTTAGAAATCTTAGTCTCCTTGCTTGCTGCTGCTCTTGTTTGACACTCTCAGTCTTTACAGTGATACACTGGCAGGTTGCAGCAGGTTTAAAGTTACTTTATCACTCTCCATTAGGAGCAGTGTCCTGCATTACAGCCATGTCAGTGACAGATCAATACGATGCAGGGGGAGTTTGAATTGGCTACAGAAGCACTCCTTGATTCTCTCTATAAAATTTGTGTGACGTGGAGATGTTGAGACTGTTCACTGAAAATCACTTAATGAGCAAGCAAAACGTTGCCTCAGGACATCACCTGTTGACCTTATATACTCAAAATAAATGTAAACAAAAAATTATAATTATTTGTTTTGTTTTTTTAAATAATAAACTGGTTTTCATGCTGCTGTTAGTTACAGCATACCTGATTTTAGATAACTTTTTTTTAAAAATCACATTGAACATCATATCCACAATTAACTGTGTGCCTTTGAGTTTGAGTGTGTCCTTGAGTTTATTGCTTTTCCTTTTCCTTTTTTTCTGGTGATATCTTGACATATATCACACCAGAGTATACATTGTGCTCCACTACTGGATTCTAATCACAATACCAGCTTGGCCTCATTCATTTCTGATATTGACGGTGCAGTAAAGCTGCAAGCAAAATCCGATTTTTATGTATCAAGATTTGTCAATGAATGTATCCTGGCATGACTGTGGAAGAGAACTCATATTGAATGGAACCACAGGGTAACCACTGCCTTGTGAAAACACTTCCACTCATCCAAATTATCCTCATCGTTTTTGAGGGTTTTCCTGATTTAAAATCTGGGATTGAGGGTAGGCTTAGCAAAGTCTGACCTAGGTCAGATCTGTTCAAAATTCAGTTCACGTTTGCTTAAGCGAGGCATATCACAGCCCTGCTTTTCTCTCTCGTCAGAACCAGGGGCACAGTAGGGGCTGTCATTTCATTGAATTTAGGACACGAGTGAAGATGCTTATCTTAATCTGCTCCGAGGAAATATTAAAGTAGAGCAGAGTTTCTGACTGCCTTGAAAATTGACCCAAAAATCTATAGCTCCAGAGTCACATTTGTGACAGGATCCCTTTGTAATACAACTGAACAGAATTACACAGTCGCACATCATTGCAACAATGAGATATCAACCTTTTTCCCTTTGACTGGTTAAGCATGTGATTATGTGGACAAAAGCACAGACGTTATGCTAGAGGGTTATCTTAAAACCTAAAAGATCTTCCTCACATACAGGAGAAAATATTCTTCTAGGGTATTCCTAATCACATAACATCACTGCCAGAGTTCATCTTCTATTGTTATGTAATCTGGCAGGAGCATACCTCCTGGAACCCACTCATCCTTGTCCTATAGTCTGCCTCTTTCAGCCTCAGCCCAGGAAAAGACATTCTGCTGTTAATGTACCATGTAGTGCAGCTGGAAGTGCTATATTCAGGTGGAAGAGTTCCTGTATGTGTCATCAAGAGATTTTCTAAGTTTCAGTAAGGCATCCTATTATTCTGTTTATATGGGAGTACTGTATAATTTGACTTTGCTGTCAAATTAGATGTCCCCCACATAACAATTGTTTGGATTGTATAACATATCTCATCTTTCAAACTGTCCCCTCATTAAGTTTTCATGGCTCACTTTCTGTTGCTAGGTTGTCAAAATGACACACATTGTCAGCTTGTAGACCTTCTCCCTGACCACCATAACATTTGTAGACTATCTAGTCAGAAGCAGATGGTACTCTTTGCACTCTCCAACCTACTATTTATACAGGAGGTGAATTTTGTACATTTGTTCACTCTGTTGTCATTTACATTCCATGATGCATTTGCAATACCGCCTCTGCAGTCAGCAAAACTGTCCATCATATTGCTCCTGTGTTGGCTGAGCACGAGAGACAAACAACATGGGGATGCACTCATAAAAACTCACATTAGCAATTGTTTCGCAGTAGTCAAAAACACTACAGTGTTTCTTCAAGTGTCTCATAAATACTGAAAGTTTTAACATACATAGAACCCAGCTGATCTTTTAGACCAAAAGGTGGAGAAACTAACTGTTTCAACACAATATTAGTATAAGGACAAGGAAAGGAATTGGCTGCATTGAAAATGTCACAAACTATGATCTGCACTCAATAAACACCCTTGAAATTATGCAAATTATAGAATGTTGTCTCAGTGATAGTTTTGTCTTTGTACTTGACAAATTATATTTTCAAAGGAGCTGATTTAACATTTGTTTTATTATTATTTTGCCTATTTCTAAAGCCTTCTGCAGTGTTATATAAAGACATGATGAACAGACTTCATATGAGGAACCAAAAAAAAAAACTAAACTAAATAACTCATGCCCACACATACTTTGGTATTGACATAATAATAGCTTTAGGCTCTTATCAATTTTAATTTACCAAATGGCTTTTAAATTTAAAATGACTGAGTTTGTCTAAAAAGTGGATTTATATGTGGTCTCACATTCAGGCTAACATGAATGCTTTCAGCAAAAAAATCTCCATCTGAAAGAAACAAATCAGTTAAATACTATTTGCCTTTAAAAGTCATTCTTAATTTTACAAATGTCTTTTTTTCAGTTATGGGTTCTTGTCATTACTGCTTATTTTCTTTCCATTTGCTGTGTCTGCTTTGCACATGAAGATCAAATGCAAGTGCATATGTAGTAGGTGTGTCTGGAATCATCAGCAGTGTCCAGAATCATCCTCTGAGCAGCAAGTGGGATTACATTTGGATTATTTTGGAGTGTTACTAGTCAGATGTTCTACCTTATGTTACAGTACATTAACAGAACATAATTAGTGAGCTGTCAGTTTGTGTCTATTCCAGTTTTGCTTATGTTCAAGCCGTGCTTTGAAAAAAATCATCAGAAAATGCAATGAGAGGCTGAAATACATCAAATGTATGTTGGCTACAATGTATTGAATTGGTAAATATTTTAAACACCAGGTTTAAATAGTGGACCATATTTCATATATATGCATATCCTTGCAAGTGATTATGTATTTTACAGAGAAGGTTGTTCTCACAATGATTTATTATAGTTGACTCTCACTACAAAATCAAAGCCAGAAAAATATGACTGGGACATTCATACATGATGAATATTTTAACTGAAACCAAATGGAATATAGAAATGAAATTAGTTTTTAGAAGGCGACCATGGTCAGATGGAATTGCTTTTCATTATTGTCTGGACTAGACAACAACACAGCACAAAGCAGTACAGCCGAGAATTTAATAAACTTTTGTACAAAGAGGCATCTGCTCCATCCCTAATAACTGCAATACGACCAAGTTAGTTTCTATATATTTACTTCTAAAATATAACAATAAGACAAAGAAAAAAGAGGTTTGGCTATTAGATTGTATCAGAAATGTTGGGTATGTTGTCAGAAGCAATAACAAAGAAAGGAAACTATTTTTTTTGTAATGATTGCAAATTAGTCGTTGGATTCTTTAGTTTTGTATTCAAACACTCAGTTTACATTACATATCATGAATGCAAGTAACTAGCATAACTAAGATGGCTAGAATATGAATATGAGGCACCCTTGTCTCATGTCATCTCTTATTCCTTTGATCCATGCTCACACATGCTGGTAAGATTAGAGAATATTTTTTCTTGAAATGGTATGAAACACAGAAGCAGTTCTTCTCAGTAGTTATGCAATGCTATAATCAGACATGAATATCCACAAAGTTTCAATGAGTTCTTTCTTACAGCAAAAATACCATGTGTAGATGAGAGAGAGAGAGAGGCACACATCTGGGCAGCGGTGCCCTGTAGCCCTTTATACTGTATTAGACCAAGAAAGGTTAATCTGCAGAGTTCAGAGTGTTTCAATGTCAAGCTTTCCCTGGGAGCTTTTTTGAGCACTCTGAAGTAATGGCTAGAGTTGCAGTTAGTAAGAAAAATAAATTCTCGCTTGAATAAAATAATGATATGGAATCACAGTCAAAAGATCAGGAACAGAAAAATTTCAATTAACATTAATATTTGAGGTACAGACTGAAAGCCTTTAACTAAAGGCTCCACTAATGACAAAAATCCAGTCCATATTCCTCTTTCTTTCTAAGTGATGTGCAGTCATTACTGTGATGGCTTTGCTGTACATCACTGCTGTGCAATCATAGCACCTTTACATGAAGAAGAGGAGGAAGTGGGGGAGGGGAGCAGCAGAAATAGCTCATTTAAATCCATAAACACCTGACAAAACCAACCCAATGATTTATTCAAGGAATTAAAATACTTTTACACAGGGTGTTTTCTCTTCTCTGTGTCCGTGCCTTTCCAGGACTATTTCTTTTTTGCATAACGTACGACACTCAGGCATCCTACACTAATATTGCTTCAAACACCAGTTTTATTTAAAGACAGCATCAGTGTTAATTAAAAAAAAAAAAAAAGAACTCTAAAAAAATAAACTCACCAGTATAGTAAACACAAAGTTTTTTTAAATAATGTTCTTAGTTCAGCCTGTATGAGTTTTTGCTATCTAAGATATTCCACCTTCTGTGAGTGGGTAGAAAGCACTCAATAATTTATGATAGACACCCTGAATATCTGAGAAGATCCACCAGAAATGATCATCTTAGCTCAAAAATGCTCTCTAGAATTGAGGCCCTTGTGTTGTTTGAAACACTTTGTGGCAAGAAAATTGCAAAAAAAAGCATGATTTTTGCTTTTTTTTTTTTTTTAAAGAATTTGGATGGAGCTTTTCCAGTGATCGAGTAAAATCCAGCAGCCTGACTGTTAATAGAAAAAGGTTTGCCATGACATAAAATGAGATTATGTTATGTGTGGATTTTAAACAGTGTGTTTACAGATGCCAATAGAAAAATACCAACCTAGTCTAAGATGATTCAGCATCTATGTTTTATTGGGGTATAAAAGTAATATTATAGCAATAATAAGACGTTTCTCTTCTGACAAATGGAAAGCTTAACACATACTCTATAGCTCACTTCTTCTTGGCCAGTTATTTATTTAAAATTCATCTAGAGATGATCTTTATATCTCAAATGAAACATCTGATTTATATAAAGCTTTTCTGCAATAAAAGCAGCCTACTTTAACAAACAAAATGCATCATGTTTGAAGCCATTACCATCATCATATGCACTATGTCACGCAATGAAAGAGTAAAGCATTAATTTTATCATTTCATTTCTCATTTCATTTGATGTTGACATAAATACCCTGCACAGCAGTGGGGCAGTGATAAAAGTTTGTGTTTTTATGGACATGCACGCTGAATCCTTGTATGCAGAGCTTACAGGGAATGTTGCCAAACCAAGCAGATCCACAGCCAACAATGCTAAGAGGTGGCTTAAAATTCACCCGCCTACCCACCCCTCCCCCTTGCAGCTGACTGCAGCCTGGCATTTTGCACTGAAATGTAAAGCTCCTCACTCATTTGTATCAGTCTGGAAAGGTATCAGCACAGAAACAAATGATTCCGCCCAACAAATCAAAGGGAATTTTTTTTTTTTTTCTGCTGAATTTGCATGGAGCCTCATGCTGCCGCTTCAACCTTCTGATAGCAGTTCAGGCACAAATTAATGACACCAGTGAGGCCCCTCCAGACACCACAGAGGTTCAGTGACTCGTCTTTAAACATTCATGTGTTTCCGAAACAATTTTCTCTGTCTAAGCTGAGGACGTTAGCAGCAGTTTAAATTATTCATTAGCAGGTTGTCTGCCAGTAAAAGGGAGGTTGTGAAAAAGGGAGAGATCAGTCATGATGGGCATGGGCACATCAGCACATAGTAATAAACAAGCACAAAGTAACTTATATGCGTGCAATCCAGGCCAAGCAGAACCACATCCAGATTAAAGTCAAAACACTGAGCTGCTACATAAATTGTCTAGTGTTATTTCCTGGCCAGAAATGACATGTAGACATTAACGAATTGTAAATCAACCAGTCAGTCTAATTATAATGTATAATTATTTATTTTGTGTTGCCTGTGCTATTAATAAATCATTTGTTTTATGCGGTTTGTCATAATTATCTTTCTTGTGTCAATATTATTTAGTGATTTTGATATCTTAATATCAGAGTTTAAAAGATAAGCCTGGTGTTATTTTAAATGTTTGCTTTTGTCAGCAAACCAGACCAGCTTAACCTCGCCACATAACCTCTCATCAGGTATTACATAGGTCTTTAAAATGCGTCAAAAATACATAGTTAGGTTTTCAAAAGAAGCACTTTGATGCACTGGCGATCTCCCCTGGGTACACTTCACCTCTCTCCCAGTGTCAGCTGGGATAGGCTCCAGTCCCCAGACAACCCAAGATGGATAAGCGGTTAAGAAAAAGGATGAATGGATGTTTTTACAAGATATGGAGCAATTTCCAAAAACAGCTGAATACTGTAGTTTTTACCTCACATTACTCAAAGACGAGTACACATTGCCTTTTGTTCGTTGCTGTGGTTTAATACACATTTAGTCACCTGTTTCAAAAGTTATATCATCCCACAGAATGGCTGTTAGGAGCTGTTATCACCCCCATAGATACAGTATAGCCAGCAGGTGCCCCCCATTCCAGCAGCAGGAAAGCGTGTGCGGGAATGACTCAAAAAAACAACAGTGCAGTGTGCATTTGGAACAATGCACACTGCACTGTTGTTTTTTTGAAAATATTGAATATTGCAGATTTTTTTTTTTTTCGTAGATTCAAATAGTAACAGGCTACTAACATTCATGGTTGCAAATGTGTATGCAGGTATATGGAAGTTGCTTTGTTTCACAATATGTAGGTTGTATGGTTACACTAATGACTGTGTTCTAATAGTACTATATACACATACAATAAAACATTTTGTTTTCTGAAAAAAACCAACACAATACTGCTCAACTTAATTATTTATGTAACATTAGCATTAGCCTAAAGGAAATGGTATACATGTTTTCATTATGCTGTACTGTATCTCAAGAGTTTATTTTTCATGGTTTTACTGATTTCCAAATTAATCGAGATATGATAAACTGGTTACAAAACTCCCTGTTAAAGTTATACAATGTTTTTTCATTCCACTTTTCAGCAGTACTCAGTGGTGCTACTTTTGAGTTCACATGTGAAATAGAATAATTTGGGTTTGTCTGAAAATGATTAAGAATTACAACTCTAACCTGTTGCCACCCATGAATGATCCAGTCTGGCTTCTGCCTATTGGTTAACTGCCTGAGCTGAATACTCTTCAGGCTGTTTGCTGACACATTTGACAGTGTGCCAGGCATGGTGAGGTGACTGAGGGGTTTCCATCCACAGTGCAGGATGGCAAAAGGGGATGTGTTAGGGTGCTGATAAGAGCTACTTGGGACACCCTCTGCACATTGACTTGATGGAGTGGGTATTTGTGTCACCCCCTGGACAAGAGGATGTTTTTGGGGGGGGGGGGGGGGGGGGGGGCTCTTTTTTTTTTTTTTAGAGAAAAAAAATAAAAAAATC
>VUQI01006378.1:2224-13804 GCA_015106735.1 Paratilapia polleni
TAAATCTCCATTTATTTCCCTAAAAAAAAAAAAAAAAAAAAAAAAAATTGCTCATTAGACTCATTGCAGTGAGCCTCATACTTTGCACATTATGGTCACACTTTCATTTTGCACATCCTCCCTCCCCCATTTATAATCTTATATATAGTCATATGAAAAAAAAAGTTAGTTTTTCACAAGACTCTATGCAGTCCTGTATAAAACTAAGTACACTTTCTGATTCAGTCACTTGTAGATCCACCTTTAGCAGCTGCGAATAAAATTAAATAAATTTTTTGGTTTGAGGGACCTCTAGGGGTGCAGAGTTCTGAGCTGGGTGCAGTTGTTGATTTCAGGATCATCTTGGAGATGGACTTCGTAGGAGAATATACTTCGTATTGTGGAGACAACTATTTATGGTCACATTGTGTCAGTGTGATCACACAGCTGAATACTTGAATGATTTTACATCTTATAGAAAAAGGAATTTGTTAAATTTCCTTAGAAACAGCAGCTGAACTGTATCACGTGGGTTGCAAAACAGAAAACTCTTATCACTTCTCAGGGTGTGAGAGCAAAAAGAAAGGGGGGTTAACGTGCTTGTGCATTTATATGTGTAGCAGAAAGCCTATCATACTTAGGCCTTTGCTTGAGTTTGGTGGGCCTGGCAGCTGTTGTTTCTTGGCACTTTTATTGAGGAAGATTAAAGGCCATGTGGAGACTGCTGAGGAGAACCTTCTCAGTTAATAAACTGGAGAGATTAAATTTCTGAAAAGATTTCCAAAACTTAGTGAACAACGAGGAGAACTGGATACTTGGTCACCTGGCACATGAGTCAGAAAGTTTTTTTAGCTTCCACATTACCTCCATCAGGGACAATTTACCTGACATGTTATATTCATTAGTGCATGCTGATTTATTTGCCTGTTTGAGACTGTGGATATATTTTCATTTATACTAAACAGCTGTCCACTTCATAAAAGGTCATAAATATAGTTAATAATAGTTTTGCTTACCATATCCAGAGCTGGACAGAAATGCAACTGATATACACTACTCTCAGTGTACTCTGGTTCAAGTAAACGTGGTCATCCTCATGGTACACCTATCTTTGCATGAAAGAAAATAAGAAAGAAAAGAAAGGTTTTACATGAGCTGCAAGTAGATGCTTGAGGGCAGGCCACAAGCTAAAACTGTTGAGACTGGTTTAATTTCTAACAATTCAGTGCATGTCCTGCAAAAAATAAATGGAGTGAATTAAAATGCAAAATATTTGCATCTAAAATGTAGTCTTGTACAAGTGTTGTAGAAGGCATATAAAATGGAAATAATGGTACTCTAAACAATGTAGAAATATCTAAAGATTTTAATTTAGCAAATGTTCTTGTTACTTTCCACTCTTGGGCACTGTGATAAAAAAAAAATTGCTGTTGACCTTCTACCAACTGCCCTTTGTAACTGTAACTCCAGTACAGCCTGGTTTCTACAAAGTAAAAGGTGCAGTATAATGTGTGTGTGATTGGGTGAATGTGGCTTGTACTGTAAAAGTGCTTTAAATGGTGAATAAGAAAAAGCTCTATACAGGCACAAGTTGATGAATACAGTTTCATTTAACACACTCAACTCAGTTTAGTTAACTGCAACTTCACTTTTGCCCATAAAATATAAAAAAAAAATATAACAAAAACACAGAGTCTTTAACCAAATAATAATAATAAAAATGTCAGTTGAACTTTAAAAGTCTGACAAATCAACGAATGGAGGTCTGATCTGTTAAGCCGATGTGATCAAGCTAGTACCATCCATGTGGCTTGCACAATCCTAGCATGAAGCAGGTAGCTCATCTGACTGTTTCAGCTGCAATTGAGATCCAGGTATGTGGAAGGCTTGTCATCTACTGGACCCTTTGGACCCTTCCCTAATGGATGTTCTTACTTAATAAAAGACCTGACCAAACTTTACAAATAGCCCTAGTCTCTGTTCTACTTCAGTATGTCTGATCTCATGTTTTTCTGTTGTATACCATCATAGAACATAACATTAAAATAAGTACTAATTTAATATGAAAAATGAACATGCTCAAAGTTATTTGTCACTCTCCAATTTTATTCATTTTTTAAAAACTATATATGAATTATTGAGAAGACAGAAAAAAAGTGCATTATTACATCTCAAAAGAATGTTTAGTTTCACAAACATCCCCATTTGATGTTTAACATGAGTGGGGTTCTTATTCATCTTTACGTAAATCTACCTGCTGCAAATGGAGCTAGCTATTTTGCTCAAATATGTAATTTGTTGTGGATACTACAATGGATGTAGCCAGGTTGACATCAGTCCCTGGTTACTGAAGTCTCATCTTGAAGCCTCAAGCTGAGCATTTTTGCTGTATCCATGTTGGTGTTTTGCAACTAGACGCGATGACAGAGGGGTGAATGTGACTGAATGTGACTCTTCCACTTATCTAGTTCAAGGTCATGGAGGGGGCTGGAGCCTATCAAAGGGTGTCACTGGGCAAGAGACAGGATATACCCTGGACAGGTCGCTAGTCTATCGCAGGGCTAACACATAGAAAGAGACAACCATTCACAAGCACATTCATGCCTGAGGCAAATTTAGAATTACCTTTGTCTTTGGACTGTGGGGGGAAGCCAGAGTACCTGGAGGGAACCCACACAGGCCCAGCACACAGAGGAGCTCATGCTGGCCAGTGGATTCAAAACTAGGAGCTTCTTGCTGTGGTACGATGGTGCTAACCACTGCACCCCCCCGCTGCTGTGGGGTCAATTTCCCTTAGATTTCTATACAGTCTGACTTCTTTTTGGAACCAGAGGACTCCCGTCTAAAGGTCATTAGAAAGAACACAGGTTTAAGACACTTCTGCATTGGCTTAAGCTTTCAGACCAGGAATTTATGGTACGTCCATCTTTTTATATAGAGTCTATGTGTGGAGCTTAAGAAAAACCTGTCCAAGATGGAGCTATTCCTCCTCTTTATGTCTTTCATGCAGTCTCGGGCCTTCTCCCTGCTTCCAAGGGTGCTGCGTGTGCTGTATATTCTAAAGTTTAGAGCAGAGTGTTATATTTTCTCTTTTCAAGAGCCAAAAATAGGAGGAGAGATGTCACAATTAAGCACTGGAAATCCTCACTTCATATCGGTGAAAGAAAACAAAACCATTTTGGAGATAGCAGGCGATGGGATGTGAATGCACACACCACCCTTAACTGCGGAGGGGTTCAGGCTCTGCCATGTGGTATTTGACCATGAACCTTTTTTTCACCTTTTTTACCAATAAGTGAAATATTCCTCAGTGTGAAGTTAAAAGGAAAAAAACCTAACATGACAAATTGAATAAACCAAAATAATTTGCCACTGTAAAGAGCCTTTTTTTAAATGCCATAATCATTATTCCAAAATAATAAAATAATAATTGGAGCTGACAAGTCATTATAGTACAGGAGGGTGGTACATATCAAAGTGACTTAAACATAAAAACTTGAACTCAAGGTCTCTGACCAGAATTTGCAAGGTCATAAAACTTGCATAAAAGGGCAACTATCAGCACTACAGTGATAGGAACATGATATGCAGTCACACGCTGCAATTCTGTTTGACCTACAATATTATTTGATATTAGGGTGAAACTGCCCTCAGAGAAGCCACAACACAATGACTATTATTTAGTTGCAAAAACGTTACTGAATGATTGCAGCGATTTCACAAGTTACTTTTGTCCCTCACTGCTGATTTAGAGCAGACTCTGCTATAACATTCTTGCACTTTAAATTGCTCAGTATTATGTTTTGAAAGATATTTTACTCTCATGACAAGTACATAAAAAAGCCTTTTGACTGTGATACATTGTTTCAACTCAAGGCATCTACACTAGTTTCTTGTAAGTTTCCTAGTCTTGCTATTCCTATTGTGAAAACCTAATTTTGCCATTTGTAACTGCAAAGTGAAAGATCATCAAATTAATTTTCCATTGCAGTTACAAGTTATCTGACAAAGCGCTCTGACACTCTGTGTGCTTTCTGACATTTGACAGGGTCTGATCAAGACAGAGAAGAGGAAACAGGAATGTAGTCAGTAGTAATCCATTTTAACACAGCTCATCTCTACAACACATAGTCTAAAGTCAAACAGTAAAAGATAGATCAGGGAAATTAAGTTGGATCCTATTTGAATTTGGACACCAGTATGCCTAGTGGTTAGAGTACCCATAATGAAAAACCAACTATACCCCATGAATCAATAGCTTGTAGAACCACCTTTAGCATCAATAACTAGAAGTAACTGGTTTTTTTTTTTTTTTATGACTTTATTAGTCTCTCATATCGTTATGGAGGAATTTTGACACACTCTTCTTGAGTTCATTGAGTTCTATTTAGTTCATTGAGGTTTATGGACATTAATTTATGCTCTCTTAAGGTCTCTCCACAGCATTTCAATCAGGTTTAGGTTTGGACTTTGACTGGGTCATTGCAACACCTTGTTTCTTTTATTTTTCAGCCATTCTGTTGTAGATTTGCTGTTGGGCTTGGGATCATTGTCCTGTTGCATGACCCAATTTGGGCCAACCTTTAGCTGTCAGACAGATGGCCTCACATTTGACTGTGTAGTAAACAGAGGAGTTCATAGTCAACTCAATGACTGCAAGGTGCCCAGGTCCTGTGGCAGCAAAACAAGCCCAAATCATCACCCCTCCACCACCGTGATTGACAGTTAGTATGAAGGGTTTGTGTTCATATGCTGTGTCTGGTTTTCGCCAAACGTAGTACTGTGCATTATGGTCAAATATCTCCACTTTGGTCTCATCTGTCCAAAAGACATTGTTCCAGAAGTCTTGTGGTTTGTTCAGATGTAACTTTGCAAACTGAAGCCGTACAGCCATGTTCTTGTTAGAGAGGTTTTCTCCTGTGAAACCTTCCAAACAAGCCATTCTTCTACAGTCTTCATACAGCCCTGTGAAAACTTTCTTTTTTCACAGGACTGTAGCAATAAGACATGGCTTCCTTTAGAGAGTTGTAATTCCTATAATTAAACCTAACACATCTGGAAAGTGACCTTGAAAGCTGTTTGGAAAAGGGCAGCGCTTTCAAGGAATACAGTTAGGTCCATAATTTTTTGGACAATGACACATTTTTGCAATTTTTGCCTCTGTACACCACCACAGTGGGTTTTAAATCAAACAAGATGTGACTGAAGTGCAGACTTTCAGCTATAATACAAGGGATTTAACAAGAGTATTGCCTTAACTGTTTAGGATAGATATTACCAAACTTCAGACTGTTGAGGCCCAGTTTGAAATTTTAAAATCTTCTCTGCCCCACCCAAACCTTTAGTCATAACTCTGTTCATCACACAAGCAGAAAATAAAATATTTTCTCTGTGTTTTCGCTAACTCATTTTGACCTTCTGATGATATACTTGTTGAGGTTGAATCTCCAACAGCTTTACAACAGCCAAGTTCTTTCCAAATAATGACGCTTAAGATGAGTTCAGGACCAAAAATAGGCCAGAAAATTTTCAAACCCCATGGCTTTGTTTCATTAGTTCAGTTACTTCATAAAACGTAAATAATAGATTACAACTTTAAATTAAATTATGTAAACTATAGTCAAAAGTCCTTTAGGATTACAAAAGAAAGATTTAATAGAAAATTCTGTTTGATTCTGATGTCAGTCCCAAAGAAATTTGTCTTATAGAACTTATGATAATTTGATTAAATCTATAAAAGCGCACCGTATCCTATAAATTTACCCTATAGGATTAAGTTGTTTAAAAGTTTAAAAATGTTTAAAATCCTTTAATAATTAGGAACTGCACTTAACTGAAAAAAAAAAGGTTAATGTATTTATTATAAATGACCTCTCATGGCCCACACTTTGGGAATCCCTGGTTTAGGAATTTAGGAAGCCATGTTTATACATAGTCCCCCATTATTAGAGGCTCAAAAGTAATTAGACAAACAAACATACTTTTAAATATAAGGATTTTTTTTTTAAATACTTGATTGACATGTATCATTTGCATTCAGTGACTGCCTGAAGAATAGAATCCATGGGCATCTCATAAGTAATTGGAAAATAGTGTGACATGCAGTTTCCTGGCCAGGTGAGGCTTGTTCCCTCATTATTTCATGACAAATTAAGTAGATAAAAGACCTGGAGTTAATTCTAAGTAGTGACCTTGCATTTGGTAGCTGTTCACTGAAACTCTCAATACGGGGCCCAAACAGGTGTTGATGCAAGTGAGGAAGGCCATTATTAGGCTGAAAACCAAAATAAGCCTATCAGAGAGATAACAAAAACTTTAGGAATGGTCAGATCAACAATCTGGTTTATTCTTACTAGGAGGAGCCCATATACAGCTTACTAGGGCTACTCTTGGAAAAATCCAGAACCTATTCTAATGGTCGTCAAACCATTATTTCGAGGTGTCAAAACTCATCATTAAGGCAGCAGGGGAGGTCATTAAATGTTGTCTTTATGGGAGAAAGAGTTAAAAAGAAGGAATGCACTGGCCAGCTCAGCAACACCAAAAGGCCTGAAAGACCACAGAAGACAACTAAAGTGCACAATGACAGAATTGTTTCCACGGTTACGAAAAACCCCTTTTCAACATCTAGCCAAGTCAAAAACACTCTCGAGGAGGTAGGTCAGCTCATGATCTGAAACATACCACTTTGTCTGTCAAACATGGCGGAGGCAATGTTATAGCATGGGCATGAATGGCTGTCAGTGGAACCGGATCACTGTTTATTGATGATGTGACTGCTGATAGAAGTAGCAGGATGAATTCTGAAGTATACAGGGTTAAACTCTGCTCAGATTCAGCCAAATGCTGCAAAACTGAACAGGTGTTGCTTCACAGTGCAAATGGAAAATGACCTAAAGCAAACTGCACAAGCCCATGAGTTTCTCAAGGCAAAGAAACGGGAAAATCTTCAATGGACAAGTCAGTCACCTGATCTCAACCCAACAGAGCATGCTTTTCAGTGACTGAAGAAAAAAACTGAATGCAGAAAGACCCACAAACATGCACCAACTGAAGGTGGCTGCAGAAAAGGCTTAGCAAATCTTAACGGTGGAAACGCAGTATTTGGTGATGTCTACTTCAGTCGGTCACTGACTGCAAAGGATTTTCATCCAAGGATTAAAAACAATCCTTATAGTTAAAATTATGTTAGTTTGTCCAACTTTGATACTCTGAAAATGAGGGACTCTTTAACAGTTAATGCAAAAATATTTTGTTAAACCCCTTGAATTAAAGCTGTTATCAAAATTTGCACTTCAATCACATCTTGATTGTTTGATTTAAAATCCACTGTGGTGGTGTACAGAGGCAAAATTACAAAATTGTGTCATTGTCCAAAAACTATGGAGCTCACATTACTTGGCAGGTGACTGAGTGAGCCATCTGTCTATCACAGTGTTATGTGAGAAAACCTTAAACCAAACAGCTAAAACAAACACTACCAGTGAGACAGTTATTAATTAAAATCTTGCCAAAACCAGGGGAGAGAAGAAAGAAAAGCCTTCAGTGACATTCCTCAATCCTTTTTCTGTAAGGATATCATGGTCCAATTATGATATAACTGATTCTGTAGCAGCATGACAGCATCTAATCTAACTTCTTTACATGATCATCACACCTAAGACATGTCTATAGGTGCTAATATAGGAAGTTGACTATTCTGACCAGCTGTTGTTCCACTATAAGAGCAAAGCTTTAAAAAAAAAAAAAGCCTGGGAAAATGGGTTGTGATCTCACAAATGCCACAAGTTGTTTAAAGTGGGAACAATAAGATATTATTTGAAATTATATATCATCTGTCTGGTGAGATATTTGGTAAAGTCACACTTCAGCCTATTTTTTTTCACACCATACAACCCATTATATTGCCCACTGTAAGTAAATGTTTATAGGATTACTGATTGATAGTGTTTGACATCCCTTTTTCAAATATAATAGGTCAGAGTCCACCTTATTTGGTAACTGTGGTGCCACCAAGAGGTGTGTTTCCCACACAGACTGATATTGCCTCTTGGATACATAAAATCTGCTCTTGGTTTCACTGGAGAAGCAAGGAAACCTCTGTGTTCAGTTAGAGTGACTTACTGAATACAGTTTGCAGTATGGATTCAGTCTTTTCTGTAATTGGATCCTATGTTTCCTGGGATATCAAAAGTCTACTGCTCTTCACTGCAGTTTTCATCATCACTGCAGACTATATTAAGAACCTTCAACCGGCAGGCTTCCCTCCAGGACCACGAGGTCTTCCAATAGTGGGCAACCTATTCGCTATAGACCACAAAAGGGTCCATGAGAGTATGACACAGGTATCAACCAATTCTAAAATGGAACAGGTCAAATAGCAGAACTCATCTTAGTGTACTGATTATGCATATTGCTCTCAATTCTTTCCTAAATCCTCACCCAGTTAGCAGGGAGATATGGAAATGTGTACAGCCTGCGAATGGGCCAGGAATGGATGGTGGTTTTGAACGGCTTTGAAGTCCTGAAAGAAGCTCTGGTAACACAAGGAGACAGCCTGGCGGACCGCCCATATCTCCCTTTGCATGTGGAACGATCGCATGGACTAGGTAAGTGACATCCTTGGGAACTAGATGCAGATACACGCAAACACTAGGCTTTTGGTTTTCTGTAGTTTCATTGTTGGGGCTCCTGTGAATACCTGTGATCAGAAAGGCACTGGTGGAAGACATTTATATTTTTATCCAGTCAGTGGTATAAACTGCTTGTTCAGACTTTTCCATTGTTTGAAATTTCTCTTTTAGCCTTACCATGCATCTGTTGTATTCTTTAGTTTATCATATTTTATACATTTGTTTACTGTTTCTCTTTTGCTTTAAGTACAAAAAAAAAAGAAACTAATTAAGATATGCAATTTATCTTTTAGCTGTAACAAAGTTGTAAAAAATACATTGTGCTTTTATTATTTAAAGAGTTTGTTCATCCTGTGTATTTCCAATCAGGCGTGATTTTGAGTAGTGGAAACCTCTGGAAGCAGCAGAGACGATTTGCACTTTCAACCCTCAAATATTTTGGATTTGGCAAGAAATCACTTGAACCTGTCATCCTGGATGAATTTACACATTGTGCAAAAGACTTCAGAGGCCACAAAGGTACATACCTATTACACAGTGTCACATTTAAAATGAATACACATAAAATTTTCTGTTAATTTCTGTAGGTAAGCCATTCAATCCACACCTCATCCTCAACAATGCTGTCTCCAACATCATCTGCTCCCTGGTGTTTGGCCATCGCTTTGAGTACGGCAATGAGAAGTTCATGAAACTGATGTACTTGTTTGGCAAAACAATCCAGATTCAAGGTTCTATTTGGGCACAGGTACTACATTTTAGCACTACCGGTGACATCTTAATGCTGGGTACCATGATCGTGTAATTTAGTCCTCATTATGAACCTAATTATATTCATGTCAGTGAATGATTTATCTGGGCACAGGAATGTAATGTTTGAGACTTAGGGTGATGAATTGTCTTGAAGAGCTTCAGATCTTTTATCTATGATTACTTACCAGAGTTTCTACCAGAAACAGGTCAAAATACAGTATTCTGTTCGCTAACTTAGTGAAAAATCATTTGTTTTAGAACTGAAAATCTGGTCAGACAGATAGTAAGGGTTACCAAAATTACTTTATAGTTTGTTTATTTTTTTTTTTTTCAAATACCATAAAAATAGCAGTAGAAAACTTAAATTTAAGGGATGACTGCCCAGCATGGCTACCACAACATTAATAAGTGACACACAATCCACACACACCTCAAGGTTCTGTAAGGGCAATTTAACCCCTCATCAAACATATTTTACATACATGGACTACCGACTAGGGTCCCTGGGGAGCACAAGAATAATTTACTGTGAGAAACTATCATGATACCAAAATAATAATAATAGCAAAACTTATTTCTTCTTAAAGCATTATTAGTTATGTAATTAATGTCATCTAAAGAAAAAAAATTGATTTTTATTATTATTATTTTTGCAAAGTCACTTTTAAATTGCATATTTAATAAAATGAAAATCTAAACATTTCTTTAATACAACTTGCAGCTTTTATCCCAAGCACAATCCACACTTAAAAGCTTATTTACCATCCTTTGACTCTGGTATCACTTAATTTTCAGGAATTTCAAGTAAACATCATTTGTAGTGTATTTATCTGATGAAACCAGTCAGGGTAATTTTGACCCCAATATAAAATAACTGAAATAAACAAACAACCAGCCAGCCCAGAGATCTAATCTCCCCAGCATGTCCTGGGTCTGACCTGGGACCTCCTCACCTCCTCCTCCTCCTAGGACATGCACCTCACCTAGGTGTTTCACGCCAGGAACCATTCTGGTCAGATGCCTGTACCACATCAACTGGCTCCTTTCTATGTGGAGGAGTAGCGGCTCTACTCTGAGTCCCTCCCAAAAGACCGAGCTCCTCACCCTATCTCTAAGGGAGAGCCCAGATAATGCTTCAGAGGAAGCTCATTTCTGCTTGTATCCACAATCTCATTTTTTCAGTCACTACCTACAGCTCTTTGACCATAAGCGAGGGTTGGAATGTAGATCGATCTATAAATCGACAGCTTTGAGGTCAGCTCTCTCTTCACCACAGCAGACCAGTACAGAGTCCACATTACTGCAGATGCCTCACCAATCCGTCTGTTAATCTCCAGCTTCACTCTTCCCTCACTTGTTAACAAGACCCCGAGATACTTAAACTCCTCCACTTGGGGTAGTAACTAATCCCTGACCCGGAATGGGCAATCCACCCTTTTTCAGCTGAGACCGATGGCCTCAGACTTGGAGAAGCTAATTCTCATTCCCTCTGCTTCACACTCAGCTGCAAACCACCCCAGTGCAAACTGGAGGTCATGTCTCGATGAAGCCAACAGAACCACATCATGATTCAAAGGGCAGCATTATCCGCCCAGTCTGACTTACTGCTGGCAATGTGAACCAAGCTCTCACTATGGTTGTGGACCAGAAACAACTAAAAACAATTAAAGCTAACCAGACACTACAGACAGTTATAGCACCCAGTTTGCCTCATGCTATGTTCAGGGCATGCTGACATGTTGCCCTGGAGAACAGTTGCTACCTTCCTGTCTGTGATTCAGGAGCAAAGGTAACACCTTTGTTGAGTAGATCTTCGAGCTGTGCATTAATCAGTCTGCAGGTGGAGATTTCCTCACTCCTAGGAGGGTCATTGCTGCTCAGTTTGAGACCTTCTTCTTTAAAATGACTGACAGAGTGCCCCTACTCCCTGGATACTGTGCTTTTGTTTAACTTAGGACCCATGGCAAATATTAAGTGAACAAATATTTCAATTTATTAAAACTGCATAGGCTGAATTGGGTGCTTTTGACTGGGATCCCCTGGGACCCCAAAACATTTGCATTTTTAAAAAGCACTAATCAATTCAATTCAATTCAATTTTATTTATATAGCACCAAATCACAACAACAGTTGCCTCAAGGTGCTTTATATTGTGGGGTAAAGACCCTACAATATTAGAGAGAAAACCCCAACAGTCAGACAACCCCCTATGAGC
>VUQI01006386.1:0-12511 GCA_015106735.1 Paratilapia polleni
GTGATGTAAGGCTTGGATGCAGCTGCTTGGCCATGAAACCCATTCCATGAAGCTCTCTACACACTGTTCTTGAGCTAATCTGAAGGCCACATGAAGTTTGGAGGTCTGTAGCTATTGACTCTGCAGAAAGTTGGTGACCTCTGTGCACTATGAACCTCAGCATCCACTGACCCCGCTCTGTGATTTTACGTGGCCTACCACTTCGTGGCTGAGTTGCTGTCGTTTCCAGTCGCTTCCACTTTGTTATAATACCACTAACAGTTGGCTGTGGAATATTTAGCAGCGAGGAAATTTCACGACTGGACTTATTGCACAGGTGGCATCCTATCATGGTACCATGCTGGAATTCACTGAGCTCCTGAGAGCGACCCATTCTTTCACAAATGTTTGTAGAAGCAGTCTGCATGCCTAGGTGCTTGATTTTATACACCTGTGGCCATGGAAGTGACTGGAACACCTGAATTCAATGATTTGGATGGGTGAGTGAATACCTTTGGCAATATAGTGTATGTTATATTGTAAATACTGTATATATAATTAATGTTCATATAACACTCAATGGTGTTATTGTTATTATGTATTAGAATTCCTGATGTTTTGGCTATAATGGTTATTTATTTAAGTTTCATGCCATTAAAGCCTTATAGACCGAATTAACAGAGTCTGAGGCAGGAGCGAGAGAGAGAGAAGAAGACAAAGGTTCCTCCCAGCGACACGCTGGAACTACCTCACACTCTCCCTCTGTTTGTCTCTCTGGCTCTCTCTCTCAGTCTCACTGTGCCTGTCTCACTCTGTGGCTGTCTGTCGTTTTGTGAGGGGAGGAGATTCAGTGACTCTTAGCAACACTGCAGAAACAGAGAGAGGGCGGAGCAGAGAGAGAGGAGAGCTGGAGAGATGATAGCAAGAGGCGATGAGACAAGGAGAGATTTAAAGAGACTGCAGCAGCACGAAGAACAGGAGAACAGAACAGCACCAGTGTCTGTGAGAGCAAACACACCTTCCATTTTTTTCATGTGTATCTAAGTATTTGTGTGTGTGTGTGTGTCTTTCTGTGTGTTTCTGAAGTTACCGATCAGCACTTATCTGTATTGATTCATATTCTGCTGTAATGACTGATTCATGTGAATGGAAGAAAGCTGGTCAATACTGACAGGTACTGATCAATTGATATTTAACACCAGTGATCAATACTGTAATGCTATGCTGTGTGTTATTTGTGCTCTCTGTATTTGTGTGTTTTCTTATTGATCAGTATTGATTAGTATTAAGCAGCAGTGATTGATTAAGCCTTGGGCAGTCTGATCAGATCAATCAGAATATCATGTTTGCATAAATATGTATCAGCATTACATTTACTGATTGATTATTGATTTTTATTTTTGCACTTGTGACTGATTAGATGAACAGCATTGATCAGATGTCACAGTACTGATGATCAATAAAGTGCAGTGTAAATGATTTTTAACATCAGTGATCAATTAATTTATGAAGAACAAATTGTGTTGATTTGTTGGTGCTGATTTGGTGTCTGAGTGGCAGAGCCTTCAGCTGATCAGGTACTGATTTGATGGCACACTATTGTTCAGTAGAACAAAACTATTATTGGTATTGATTAATTGATCAGTCATTATCAGACAGTAACATGTACCAGACACTATCTGTCTTCACTATTACTGGCTGATCAGTATTGCTGGGTGTAGGAGTCAGAATCAGGAGAGTCAATCACATGGTGTGAATTCTCTGCTGTGAAGCAATATTGCATGCTGGGAGATGTAGGTCCTGCGGCTCTGAGGCAAAGCATTGAACAGCCAAAGCTCACTTTAATAACCAACATCAGTCTATCACTGTGGGAATATTAGAGGTACCCCATTCAGTAACACACACACTTTGTCCTGTTTCACCTGATTGATTGATTGAACACAGATGAAACAATTAGCAGACCTTCACAGTACTACGAAGTTCAGTTGTACTGATATTAAATTTATTATGACATTAATTAGTCACATTAATACAATGTGATTATTGTAATCAATAGATGAATAAATGCTGCTGCCTGTCCTTTCTAATATCCTGCAGCAAACGACAATTTATCAGACAGCTGGATCCAGACTGCAGACTGGAGGAGACAGGGTAATATTACTAAATGAAATAAACAACATGTCTCTTTACCTGTCACTCTATGTCTTTCTGACAAGAAGTTGGTGTGACACAGTCCAGCTGAGATAGCGGTCAGCGGGGTTTAACCCGCTGAGCCACCATCTGATTGGTGGGCGGTGATGATCGCAACAGGCGGATTGCTGAGGATCAACGCACGCCGACAGGACTCACTGTCCAGACCACATAAAGCACACACACAAAAGAAGAAGAGCAAGAAGAAGAGGTAACACACTCAGAAATAGACGCACAGCCAGGGCTGATGTAATCTGGCAGTGTGTGTATTTCAGACACACCAGAGGGTTAGTGATATGATGACGTAACTAACCAATGCCCCCACCCACCAAACCCCAGGAGGAGCGAGGTGGTGGTGGTAAAGGGGAAGCTGAAGTTGTGTTCAGTATCGGGTCTTGTGGCTGCGTTTGGCATCCTGGTTCTGCTTGTGGGTCTGGTCATGGCAGCTCTGGGCTACTGGCCTCGTGATGGACTGCTCTTCAGCTCTCAGCCGCAGGATGGCACTGCCATGGCCTCTGTTTCCACAGACACCCCAACAACTGCACCTGCTGATACCCAGGTGAGAGTCATACCAATACCAGTTCAAAGTCCAGTAATTCCTGTAGCCAGTAAAGGAAATTTTGTCTGTTAGTGTTGCAACTCTGACACGACAGCCTTTGCTTGCATTCATTTTAAATTTAAGCTCCTTGTTGTACCATATTTTGATTTAGTTCACTTTTTTGTATTTACTATTTAACTCAGCTTCTTCTTTAGTGTAATTTTTTTACCCTTCCCAGCTATTTTGTTCTATGATTGTATTTATTTTATTGAGCTAAGCTGTTTTTTATGATTTGGCTGCTGTAACACAGTAATTTCCCAACTTTTAAGTATTCCTTATCTTATCTTAAGCCAAGATTTGTCTGACTGCTTCCAGGGAGACATGAGGGGAGGGGTATTGAAATCAGACAAAGGAGGTGACAGAGGGGGATTAGACAATGGAGATGAAGGAGGAGGTAATGAAGGTTTTAACCAGACAGAAACCATCAATGGGACGACCAGACCTCTTCAACGAGGCTTTCTAGAGGATTTTCTGGACAGGTAAACAAACTATAATTTCAGTTTTATCTGAGGTTGCCAGGATAGTGATTTCAGCTGGTAGACTGTAGAGGTCCTTCAGGAGGTTCTGGAGGTTATTTAGGACTTAAGTTGCACTGACATATCTCTAAATATTGTAAAAGAGATGGTAGCCTTCATCTGCTCCACACCTCTTCTTTGGAACTCACTACCACTTCACCTCTGTCAACTAGAGTTTATCACACAGTTCAGATCCCAGCTCAAAACCCAGCTCTTCACATCAGCACATCAGCTATAACCCTGTTTATTCATGTTTTACATTATTCCTGGTTTTTAAATCCTTCCAGATATTGTGATTTTAATGTTGATGTTGTTAATTTTGTGCTGTAAGGCAACCCTGAGTGTTTTGAAAGGTGCCAACAACTAAAATTTATTATTATTTATTATTATTAATATTAGTGGTTTGTAGAGAGGTTTTGCTAGATTCTTAGAAGGCTATAATGCCTCTAAAGGTTCTTCAGAAGGTTTTTGTTGTCCTCCAGGTGATTCTAACAGTAACCCAAGGGTTTTAGCAGGCTTTTAAGTGGTTCTAGACATCTTTGAGGAGGATTTTGTGGTGACATACTGTAGATGCCTATTGTAGTCTCTGTGGTTCTGAGTTCCCTCTGGAAGTTGCAGTAGTCTTAAAGGAAGTTCTTTGTTTTTACTCTAAAGCCCTGTGCACATATAAAGCAATTCACTGGCCAGCCAACGCTTTGCAGCTGACATGTGGTTGTTACTGGACATTCTGAAAGAATGAGTCACTCTAAAGAGCTCACTGAATTCCATACTGTAATAGAATACCACCATTGCAACAAGTCAGTTTGTGAAATTTCTCCCCACTAGATATTCCATGATCAGCTTTAAGTGGTATTATTGCAAAACAGAAGTGTTTAAGAACCACAGCACTTCAGCCATAAAGTGGCAGACCACAAAGTTACAGAGCGGCGTCACCAAGTACTGTGGCGCATAGTGCGTAAAAGTTGCTAACACTTTGCTCACTCAGTAACTGCAGAGCTCCTCTGATATTAACATCATGAAGCTCCTGGTGCACAGTTTTTGTGCACCAGGAGCTTCATGGCATAGGTTTCCATGGCCGAGCAGCTCCTGTAAGTGTAAATTGTAGGTGGCCCAAATCATATTAGATGACCCAATACTTATACCTAATACCTAATACTCCATATAGTGTATATTCCAACCTGTCTGTAAACTGTATTCTTTACCACCCTTGGTAGGTTTTTCATTCACTTTCATCAAAATTTTATTATTATTCATTTAAGTTTTATTATATTTCATTCATCATTAAGTTATGGTCTCTGGTCAGCACATTGCTGAAGTTTCTTCTTGTGTGTATGCCCCTTAAGTATGCTCTAGGAGGTTAAAGTTGTCACTAGTGAGGATCTAGCAGTCTGTTAGAAAGCTGGATGTTCAAGTGGCCTTCCTGAGGTTTTACCTGTTTTCTGATTGGCTGTATGAAATGTTTTTTCAGGTATCTGTACTCTGATAGACTGAAAGTTTTCGGCCCACTCATCATGGGGATCGGTATTTTCCTCTTCATCTGTGCGAATGCTGTTCTGCATGAAAACCGTGACAAGAAGACAAAAGTAATAAACCTGAGGGATATTTATTCCACCGTTATTGACCTGCACAGCCTCCGCAAACCCAATACCTCCTCCTACTCCTGCTCTGTCCGCCGCACCTCGGCCAATCCTCCCAATGGCCTAGTTAACTATGTCCAATCAAAAAGCCTGGAGGCCAAACCCAAGTCATACCCTGCCTCCCTGATGAACAGGAGAGGAGGCGGGGGAGGAGGAGCGGGAGAGAGTGGAGGGGGAGGTGGGCTGTTATCCATGCAACCTGGCAGCAGCAAAGGAGCGGGGGAAGGTTGGGGCAGCGATGGAGGTGGAGAGGCAGTCTTCAGTATATACCAGGAACAAACAGATGCTCCTCCTCCCTCCTCCCCCCACAGATTCTCCCTTCCCCAAAGTTTCAGCCCCGCCCACCTCTCCACCTGCTGGACCACTAAGAAGGTGCTAAGCTCTTTCACCTTACCCCTGCGCCGCCCCAAAGCCCCTGCCCCACGCAGGAGGCACTCAGCTCGGGCCAGGACCAGCCAGGGCTGGGTGGGGGACAACGGAGAAGAGGAACAGCAGTGGAAGGACAGGGAAGGTGATAGACCAGGGGAGGAGGGTTATGCATGTCCCCCACCTCCCCAGTGCTACTCCAGTCCCCCCCGACACAGACCCCAGGATGCATTAGGAGTTTCCTGCAGCTCCTCCAGCTTCCACAAGGAGCCACCAGGAGGCTCCCAGGCCCTTCTCCTCCTCTCCTCTTCCTCCCTCACCCCCTCCCACCTGTCTCTCTCCTCATCCTCGTCCACACCACCCCCGCCCTGCAGGAGGCATAGCCTGTCGACCAGCAGCATCATCACAGGTTATAGCAAACTGAAACATAGAGATGACGATTCATTTGATTCCCCATCATCGCATGAGGTGACATCACATGGTAGGCAACAACAGTCAGAGGAAGTGACCTCACAAAGAAAGTACTCTAACAGGGAAAAGCTGAGGATGATCTCACAGAAGTATTCTGGTCTGACACAGAAGGAGGGACAATCAGGATTTGACTCAGAGACTGACAGCACAATACTGAAGTCATTTGACTCAATAACATTAGGGTCACATTCAAGGATTGTGTAAAAACTGATTGTGTGAACGTATCAAGATGATGTGCGAATGTGGATTATGGCTCAGCTGGTTTATGCACTAGCAGTAAGCAGTCTTCCAGGCGAGTGACAGCACAATATTCATGAACCTCCTGTTTACCTTTGCTGATCAGCTCTTTAAACTCTTACTAGGGAAGTTTTTACAGAATCATTTGCCTGCAGAGTATGTGCAGCATAATGTTTCTGTATTAATGTGGTAGTTCTCCAACTAGGGGATTTGAGCCATCATCTCATAGTGGAGCTATGGCAAAGGGAAGTTCATCATACAGCATTTTGGCTTCCAAGTGAAAACATTCAAACTCATCCTTCAGTTTAGTCTTCTGTCCTGGTACATGACCAAATAACTACAGAAGAGCACTGTATACACCAAAGAAACAAATGGAGGCCTTTTTTGTCTCATAATTTGTAGAAAATCCCAATGTTGTTATTGTAGTCTGTACTAATTGACATTATTTTTTCAGGCTGGTTCTAAACTGTCTTTTCTCTTGTTTCTAAGTGGATTCTGGAGATTTATTATTATTTAAATCACAGATAATGATATCCTCAGGAAGTGAAAGTCACTTTGAAAATGAATGTAAGTGTTTTGTGTTTGATTCTGACTCTGAGTTTTGACTAAAGCTAACTTCCTGTTGTTTCTGTAAGAAAAAGTAAAAAGTCACTAAAATGTATTGTTTTATTTTTGTGAATGCAGTGCACTTCTGTAAAATAGCTTATCTTCTCATACCTTCACTTAGTGCCAGTATTTTTGCAAAATTGTTGGAATTAACAAAATAAAATGTCCAGGTAACAGGTGATTTCACATGTCAAATAATCATTAATTCTAAGACAGTAGTCCACTGTGGAGGTATATAATCCTGTGGTGCTGAATTAAGAACGTAGTTCTGATTATACAAACTTTATTCAGCATCTGAATGCAGCAACAGGAAAGAATTTCAGATGATTCTGCCATTTCAACTTCATGAATCTGAGTTAGTTTTGATTGTGCATCAAAATGACTCAGCATTCAGCAATCTGACTCGACAAAAACTTAATTAGCTGGGAGGACAAATTAGATTAAAGGTTAAATGTCTTTATTTATTTCCGTGAGTTCATCATTTGTACCCTCAAATGAGCGAAAGCTGGTCCCATTAGTTTCCATCAAGTGTACCTGTTAACCTAAAAACAAATGTAACCAGTTGTTGATACCTGTGTGACTTGCAGAGACGAAGTGCAAGTGATTTGTGTCTCAGTTTTGAATGATTTTAAACTAAGAAGTTGTAGCTTCACAGCGTCTTCCACTAAAAGCTTAACCTTCTTGATCTAAGCACAATGTCAACAAAAATAAAGCACATTCTGATTAAATGTTTTTCCTCAGCATTGTCTTATTCTAGTCTAGTTTTTGCTATTTTAATCTAATTTTAATAATGGGATTACTAGTCAAGTGTGCCATTGTGGCTCAGGAGGTACAATTCAATTCAATTTAATTCAGTTCAATTTTATTTATACAGTGCCAATTCACAATAACAGTCACCTTGGTGGTGAGTGGACAAGAAACACTCAGTGCGTCATGGGAAGCCCCCAGCAGCCTAGACCTACTGCAGCTTAACCAAGGGATGGTTCAGGGTCACCTGATCCAGCCCTAACTATAAACTCTATCAAAAAGGAAAGTTTTAAGCCTAATCTTAAAAGTAGAGAGGGTGTCTGTCTCTCAAATCCAAACTGGGAGCTGGTTCCATAGGAGAGGGGCCTGAAAGCTGAAGGCTCTTCCTCCTATTCTACTTTTAAATACCCTAGGAACCACAAGTAAGCCTGCAGTCCAAGAGTGCTCTGTTGGGATAATATGGTACTATGATGTCGTCAAAGCACTGATCATTCAGGACTTTGTATGTGAGAATAGGGATTTAAAATGCAGCCTCATTCAGACCTTAAACTCCACCCATAATGAGTAATATCTATTACAGCGGTCTTATTTAATTTAATTAATTAATTTCATTTTAATTTAATTATTTGAGTCAAATCAGACAAAAACAAAACAAAATTTAAAAAATAAAACAGTCTTATATTTTAGTTATTTGCAATTATTTACAGCAGTGCAACAAAACAGAACAGCAACAAAAAATATTCCAACAAGTCTCACATCATCAATACACACACACACGCACACGCACACGCACACACACACACACACACACACACACACACACACATCTAAAACAAGATCTAAACTATGTTTTAAATACTTTGAGTCAGGGTTGCACAATTAATTGAATTTTAATCTCCATCACGAATTTGGCTTTCCACAATTAAATGAACGTGATTTTGTGATATTTAAAATGCATGCTCCGCCAACAGAACACAAAGCAACAGCAAATCAAGCACTCCCTAAATCACTGCCTGATGAAGTGCCCATATGAGCCAATCCCAGCTGCTCCCAGCACCACGCAGCCTGAAGTTTCCTGGACTAGTCTGGACAAGTAACACTATATTAAAAGACAGATATACAACAAAAATCAAATGTCTGGCACAGCAGAAGATGAAGAGCTTGTCCCTTGAAGCAGATCATCATCCGTTGTTTGGAAATACTTAGGATTTATGGCAAATGATGTTAACCAACGAGAAATCATAGCCAAAGAGTGCTGTAGAGTTGTATCTGCACTGCAAAGCAGCACAACTAACTTATTCAACACCCTGAAAACACACCACAAACAGTATAATTAATGCATGAAGGCCAAGAAAAACAATGCAGTGGTTGCTAAAGTGAATTGTCCAACACAGGGGCAATTCTAGGATCAAATCTTTAGGGGGGCTCAGCCCCCAATCATAATGCAGACAGTGCCTTGCAATTAATATTAACGGAATATGCTGCTTGCAAATGTATTCAAACCTTTTCACCTTTGCAAACCTTAATTCAATTGGGTACAATGTTACCGAATCAGTTGGATGACCTATTGTAGAGTCTAAGAATAATTTAGAATGAATAATCACAGATTTCAAAATAACCACATATAGAGACACTTCACCAAATCATCAAGCAATTAAAGTAGCATTATTCAGTACAGACACAAAAAAATCATACTGCCACTCCATACACCCTCACAGGAAGCAAACTGGTAAGAAAGTTGATTTTACATTAAAGTTTTTAAATTCATACAAACCCTTGTTTCATCATGCAGACTCAACACAGGGCATCAGGTACCCAAATTCCAAGAGTAGAAAATAGATTTGTAGTCTGTCATTTCAATGTTGTGGCAGCCATCCTGTTCAAGCCACGTTTGGAGGGATATAAATCCTGCAAAATTCTACCATTCATATCAATGCATATATTCTATTTAGAATGTCCACTGACATTTTTAAGTGTGCTACTGGAAAGCACACAGTTATTGTTTTCCCACCTAATGTCACTATCTGCCAATTTGCTCACCTGGCTTTTACTCTCTGTCCTCTCTCTCTCCATCCTCCTCACTCCTTCTTCGCACTGACAATCACACACAAACATATTGTATTCAACTAGAAAATACCAAAAATAATCGAAGTTATTACAAAAGCAGGTTGGGGATCCACATTTGATAACAGTATAACACATTGCTTGGTTATGTGAAATCATAATCATTGAATTTGGGCAAAATAGAAGCTACCTTGGCATTATAACTTTGGTGTTGACTTTGACTACATGTCTCATCTTACCTGTTTCTTTTTGCTCTCTCTCTTTTGATGTCTTCATCCCACTCTCTCTATTTCTCTCTCTCGCTATCCTCCTCTCTCAATATTTGTGCTGTCACCCAAAAGGTAACACTGTAACAGAATTTCCAACCCAATAAAAGGCTGATTTATATCAGTTTATAACAATATTCTGATTGAATATGGGCTGTTGCTGGCCATTGACAGGTAACACTTGCTCTCACCTTTAGAAAGTGCTTTGAGTGCTCAAAACTGAGTCGAAAAGCACTATATAAGTACAGGCCATTTAGTCAGTTTACCTGGATCTGGAGCTATACTGTAAACAAACAACAAAGTCAATTCAATCAGAATAGGAATAGGAAACTTTAAAATAATAAAGTACATCAGTTCCTTGGCTGGCAACTAGTGATATGCCAGCAGACTAATGGCTCAGAAAGGTAAAAGTAGCTAATCATCTCTAGTTATCTAGCCTGTTTCTGACAGTATTTAGAGAACAAATATATGTAAGTGGACACTTTTTAAGTCACAACATTGACCCTGCACTCAATTCAGTTTTATTTATATAGCACCAAATCACAATGACAGTCGCCTCAAGGCGCTGTATATTGTGGGGTAAAGACCCTACAATATTAGAGAAAAAACCCCAACAGTAAGACGACCCCCTGTGAACAAGCACTAGGCGACAGTGGGAAGGAAAAACTCCCTGTTAACAGGAAGAAACCTCCGGCAGAACCAGGCTCAGGGAGGGGCAGCCATCTGCCACGACCGGTTGGGGGTGAGGGGAAACAGGACAAAAGACACACTATATGAGAGAGGCAGAGTCTAATAAAAAAAAAATAATAATTTGAAAGTTATAAAAATGGAACATGCACTCCTTACCTTTGACAATAAAATCCCTGGACACATACACCTGGTGACTGTTGTACTCTTACAGTAGTAAATGGAACTCTTGTTTATATTCAGCTGAACAACAGCTTACAGAAGCACAATAAAACAAGTTAAGGGAGAACCAATCGGGTGACAGGAAGACACATCATTAGCACCGCTAATGATGTTGTCAATGAACTTGTCATCCAGAATCATTAGAAGTTTGGTCAGAGGCTCAAGAAGTAGTAAATGTAAATGTGGCAGTCTAAACAACAAATGCAGTCAAATGCTGCAAAGATCATTTCCATTTAAGTCATTACTCTGTCAAAATTCACACTATACAAGTTTGGATGTAATGCAAACAAACTGAAGCAGCATGTGACTTGTTTTGTGGAAGATTACGTGAATAAAAGCCACAGTATCACCACTGGATTCATCACACATCTGGATTCCTTAGAAATTTAACATCCTTCTTTGGATAATGTCCTTTTAAATTTTAGAAGAATTATAGAATATCACCAACCTCCCATTTTTCTTTCGCTAGCAATGTTATGAATCCATAACCCCGTCTAATTTAAGAGAATACTGAACATGTACCATCCTGCTTAAATAAAAAAATATTTGCTCACTGTTTACTGGGTTTTTAATGAACCACTGTGGAGTATTAAAATCATACTCACCAATGGTGTTAAAGCAGTGGATGTTCAGGCTTGCTGGGCTCCAGTCTCCTATATGGATCTCCTCCAGGGTGTGGTCAGAGCTGTTGGTCAGTATGACCTGCACCGCAACCATACTGGGCTGGTACAAACATGGCTGCCTGGGGAAATGGTACTTGGCTGACAGACCTTTTCCTGTCATATGGTGAAGCAGCTCAAAGGTTTTCAAAGGGCCAAAAGATGAAGTGGTGACCTAGAAGGACATATAAAAGATAGGGATATACCACTGGTTCTAAATATGTTTTTCTGGAGTTATTTTGAGGAAACAAACAATGCTGACACAAGAATTATACAGACTGATTATCAGAGAAATAAAGTGCAGTTTGGACTGGGCTGAACTAAGGGCTTCTAGACATAACAGCAGATGATAAAAAAAACAGAAAATGCAGCAGATTACCCAACCGCGTAAAGCTTTCTGAATCAACACAATACCCAGGGACGCTTTGTACATTACAGTGCAAATGCATCCACACAAGAGGCCAAATTAATACAAGAATCCTCGGTCTGCCCATCACCTACATTCATGCTATTTAATTCATCCAATCAGCAGCCAAAAGGTAGCATTTCTTAGTGAAGTGGGACCAAGTGTTGGCTGCTAACCCCCCCCTATTAACTCTGTAGGATGAAGAGGAGCACATTTAAGAAATGCCCCCAATCAGCCCAGTTAGCTGGAAATGGGCTGGAAGCTCAGTCAAACTGGGCTGAATAAAAACAACCCCTAATGAAAAGAAACACAAGAGCCTGCATGGGCCAAAACTGCCATTCACTGGCCCGGTTGAAGAGGCTTTTACCTTTTCAGAGGCAGGAAATAGCATTAACTTTAAGAAGATACAGAAATGAAAGGAGGGGAAGGTGGTGGTCTATAATATTGTTCACAACTGGTGGAGCTGAGATTTTTATTTGATGCTCTTGAAAGTTAAAATGGATCAGCCAACACAGTGCAACACTACACATTGTGGACTGGGGGGGAAAAAATGATCATGTGAATAAACATCAGACACACCTCTCCTCTATTTATGTCAGAAATACAAAGTTTAAAAAAAAAAAAAAAACATTTCAAAAGTATGACAGCTTTTAGTAGTTTAAGAGTGAAGAAAAGTCAAAGGTTCTTCTGGCTGGAATGACAGCACTAATTAGTTAAAAACATGAGACAGATATAGCCTTTTCACACCATCTGAAACAATTAGCACCTGAATGCACTCACACACCGGCACAGAGCCTAAACAGATGCATGTCATTCTGTTGTAAATGATAATGAGTACAGAGACTTTAAAAAAAATCTATA
>VUQI01006401.1:13401-44201 GCA_015106735.1 Paratilapia polleni
TATTGTTTTCGTGTGTGTGTGTGTGTGTGTGTGTGTGTGTGTGTGTGTGTGTGTGTGTGTGTGTGTGTGTGTGTGCGTGTGTGTGTGTGTGTCCACATCAGTGTATGTCTGCTCGTTAGTCATCCAGCAGCCCTCTCGTACATCAGTGGAGGTGCCACTTTGCTGAGCAGACTGCAGCGCTGATGGATGGAGACAGGCTGAGCTCGTTGGTCCTCCTGCCCACACAGAGTGCACCACAGTTGGGTGCACATTATACCAGCCTCATTCCCTTACTGCACACACCTCGGACATTAGCCTGTCAACTCTTCTAATGAGAATGTGCCTCAAAACAGCATCCGTTTTACACTCTTGTGCACACATGCACTGGCTTCACTGAAAATCCATCTGTACCATTAGCAGTATTTTGTATGCAACGCATGTAGTACACATACTGTATAATGTTATTACAATCAGACCTGGGAAGTCATTGCCCGTGGCAAACTCCATAGCCACACACATAAAAATGGTATTGCTCTACTAATTTAACTTTAGTGTTGAATTCAAAATCAAACCAAAAAGGTTAAAAACAGAAATGACAGGTTGATACAACTTGAGTTACATTAATGTGGCTCAGTGGTGTGTATGCTCCCCACTGCCTGTATTTCAGTGAGCTCGTGGAGAGTGTGTGACGTTATTTGACGGGGTTGGATACACCGATACGTAACGACCCAGAGGTTGTCAATTAGATTCAGGTGTGGGGAACGTAAGGGCCATCGTCATCCAGAAACTACTCTCTGGCCACATGAGGCCGGGCGTTGTCCTGCACCAGGAGGAACCCAAGGCCCACTGGACCAGCATATGGTCAGACAGTGGGTCTGAGGATTTCATCCCGGTGGAGGCCTATGTCATCTTCCAAGGATATACCTCCTCAAACCATCACTGACCCCCTCCCAAACCGGTCGTGCTGATTGATGTTGCAGGCAACATAACGTTTGCCACTGCATCTCCAGACTCTTTCATGTTTGTCACATGTGCTCAGTGTGAACCTTCTCTCATCTGTGAAGAGAATGGAGCACAAGTGGTGGAACTGCCAGTTTTAGTGCCAGGTGGATGCCATTTGATCTACACGGCGCTGGGGTGTGAGCAAAGGTCCCACCATCGTGGAGTCTGTTTCTGACAGTTTGGTCACAAACATCCACATGAGTCACCCGCTGGAGGTCATTCTGTAGGGCTCTGGCAGTGCTCCTCCCATTTCTCAGTGCACAAAGGAGCAGTCATCAGTCCTGCTGCTTGGTTGATGCCCTTCGGCCCTGTCTAGCTCTCCTCATATCACAGCCTGTCTCTCGGTACCTCCTCCACACTCTTGAGACTCTGCCGGGAAGAAAAAATCCTACAGGCACCTTTAAGCAACAGCTACAGATCCCTGTAGCATTTGGTAAAACCTGGATTACAGTTATGGTGCCTATTAGTAATAACCTCTCAGACAGGTCTGTGTGTGGTCACGATAGAAGGCACCAGGGCAGTCACAAACCATGTGAAGATGGGGGATTTTGACCAAAAATGTATATCTTATTATTACTTGGTCTAATGGTGCCTATTGTACTTGGGCTTCATTGCAAATATATGAAATCAATAACTGAGAATATTATGATTAATGATTATTTAGCTAGTTTGGTGTCCCCTATGGCACTTGTTGGCCTATGCACAGCATGTGATGTGCATGTACATAATGCCAGCCCTGGGTACAGTTATTATAAAAGAGTAAAAGTATAATATTTCTCTTTCCAAGCACCAAGTAACATCTTACTCATGCTGTTCTCACACCTCACATATATACTATTCACTTTCCCCTGTCACACACACAGAGTGCTCAATGCTTTCCCCTAAATCACTCTTTTCTCTGTGCCCCTGAGAAGTCAGAACAAGACTTATGAGCTGTACATAGGAGTATAGCTACCAGGGCCAACAGTGTGAATATTTCAGTATGCTTTGTGTATGTCAGGTAGGTCAGTCTGTGCAAGTTTTATGATCACATATACACATACAGTACATTGTAGCAAAAAACATATGAGCCAGCTCAACCCAACACATACTGTGAATAATTTATCGGCGTAGTCATACACATTTCTCAGTGCTGACACACTGATTCAGGCAGAACAGCACCAGCTCACCCACACTGGCAGATTTCCCTCAAGAAAGAATAACAGGTGCTCGTTTCATTTCTTTCTTTCTTCTGGGTATGTCACTTTGTCATGCCAGGGAAATAATTAAAATTGGAAAAAGAACTGAAAGTTGCATTGGGAAAGCGGGAGATGGCGACATGGAGGGGTAGAGAAATAGGAGGGTTTGGCTGAGAAAAGAACAGGTTTTTCCAAGCAGTGATATTGCTATGTATGTCAATAAAATACCTGATAGTAAATTGCCCTTGACGCACTTGTTTATGTAGTTGTACTTAATATATTTGTGTTTTGGACTTTCAATAAAACAAAACAAGCAGTGTGAAGATGTCACAGTTTGCTTTGGGAACTTTTTTTTTTGTATTTTCATGACATTTTCTTGGCTAACTCAAATTATCCTCAGCTGAACACATAACTGACTTATCAGTCAATTAGAAAAATGCTGCTCTACATTTTAGCTTCTACTATTCTGCTAACTTATTGAGTTACATTGTTCAGGCAGTGGTATGCTACCAAATGAACACACACAAAACCATGTGGCAACTTCAACTGTCCATTTTATTGTTGGTTCACACATTTCACACTGGGAGTGTGCAATTCCATCTAAAATCAATCAAATCTGAAATAAATGACCCACCTGCCCCTCAGAATCAGCTGATTCTGACAATAACTTTAGGATATGTAATGAAGCCTGTAAAGTTTTAACTTTATACTATTAAAATTTTCCTAGTTATAGGCGCTCAAAGTACATAAGACTGGGTTGAAATTTGTTGATTTTTTTAAAGTTGCTTCATTTTTTCCAGTATTCTTGAGCCTTCATAGCATCCGCCATAACTAGCCATATGAAATTTTCCAGCCTGAAACACACCGTTAATGGCTCAGTCACGCTATAGTAAAAATAGGACAGCAACGTCCTTGCGACTAGGAAAAATCAGTGGTTGTTTGGTGATTGCATTGAATTTTTTTTTTTGCTTTCAGCAACCAATTGCAAGTAGGTTCGGTGACGTTGAGTAAAAACAAACAATCAAACTGATTCGCTGTAGGTCAGGTGGGAGGCACTCACTAATTTTTCTTGGAAGACTCAAGTGCATGTGAAACTGTGTTAGGGACCAGCTGAAAGGTCTGCCTAAATGTGGGATATTGAAAAACAAAAGAAACCAATTTTATCTTCCAAAACTTTTTGCTGAAGGAGAAGTCCACATTTGGAGGAGCCTTTGTAAAGAGACAATCTAGTTAACAGATTTGGTGTAGAAATGCAGGGAAATAGGATGCTTCCCCACTCAGTATGCTCAGAGAATATTCAATATTAGTTGAGGTAAAACTGATATGAATTAATAAAACTGCCTGTAACAACACATCTGTTCATGCTCTTGCATAACCTCACATGGATTTACCTATTATCCATACAGATTACTTACCCTAGTTTCCACACTCTAATAAAAATAAGATAAAAAAAAAAGATGTTTTAGTTGCATCATTTAATGGGATTACAACAGAAATAGAATTCAATTTCACAGCTGGAAACAACAATACATTTAAATCAATACATTCAATATATCTTATGCAAATTGGACCAACCGCATGTGTTTCTGGTCTATTTTGAGTTGATAATGAATTAACCATTCAGTGTCAATATTCCAACTGCCAGAGATGGCAAAGAAGAAGAGATGGAGGGAGGAGAAACAGGGATGAGAAGAAAAGAGGCACGTATGCAGAATGAGTACAAAATAAACCCAGTATTATTTATGCTCATTTTTATTTCCTCTCTCCCACTTTCCTTGAAGAAACAGAGCTAATGCGAGTAGGCGTGTGGTTTGGCTTTGCTTATTGTGTGAAGTCATTACAATTCCTGCGATAGAGATAGAAACAGCAAGAGCTTCCCTCTGAAGACAGAAGTCAGACTTTCACAATCTGTTATCAGTAGTGATATCACACATTTGTCTTTATTTTGGTTTTGCATTAGACATTGACATAGAAGATGTTCTTTAAAGCAGGAAATGGATAAATGATTGTGTTCCTACAGCATTTTGATTTAATTTAACCTGACAGATTAAAATTGTTCTCTCTCTCCTTTTCTACTCTCTGTTACTGAATTTGTTGAAAATCAGTGTTTCTTGGTTCTTGTGTTTTTGACGCCTCAGTCCATGCCTGCCTTTTTAAATGATTAGAGTAAAGAATCTCAAGTGTTTGTGCAACTGACTGAGGCAGGTTTTTTTAATTTATTTTATTAAAAGCTTTAATGAGTCAGAACATGAATTGTGTTCACCTTAGGAGAATGGGTACTGTCAATCATTTTTACCTGGCGAGTCCTTATTATCCCTTGTTATATGTTCAAGGGGTCATGTATTTTTGCCGGACTGTCGATTTGTGATTAAACTTGAGTGACACACCACATCTATGGAGAAGTATAGAGAAGGTCAGAAAGAGGTGAGTTGTGTCTTTGTGTATCTAGAGAAAGCATATGAAATGTGTACCAAGAGAGGAACTGTGATACTGTATGAGGAAGTCAGGAGTGGTAGAGGAGTATGTGAGGGTGGTGCAGGACATGTACAAGGACAGAGAGACAGCGGTGAGTTGTGCGGCAGGAGTGGCTGATGGGTTCAAGGTCGGCATGGGATTACATCAGGGATTTTCTGCAGTGGTGATGGACAGGTTAACAGACAGGAGTCTTTGTGGACTCTGATGTTTGCAGACGACATTGTGATCTGTAGTGAGAGTAGGCAGCAGGTAGAAGAGAGTGATGCACCACATCTTTGCTCCACAACATTAAACCACTATAATCATTCAATAGTTGGGTCAAATCTCAGTAATAATGTGTCTGCCTTTTTATATATAGCCATCTCCTTTGTGTCTGATACATGTAGATTTACACTATTGCATGGTCCATATGGACAGTTTTATATTGGTTTTCCACCACTGTTTTGTTCACCAAAAATTAAAAAAAAAATCGATTTCACTCAGTCAACTAATGGAATTGATTATAAGTAAGGAATGAATAAAAATATGTCAAGTTGATATTTGGCTTTTGGGCTCTCACCTATCACTCCCTACACAATTACTTGGATAAAGGTCAGCTCAGCAGGGACTGAGGAGTGACAATAATGATTTCTACCCTGGGGAACATAAACTAATAGTATGTATGTGAGGTGTGCAGCAGCATGCATAGCAAAGCTAAAGAGTGGGGAGAATACTGATCGCTTAAATACACTGCCTTGAAATGAAATCTGTGTTGAATAGACTGCTGAGGTGAATAGAATATGTTGTGTGGTAGAATGCAGGTGTTTTGTGCCTGAAACAGCACTCACATTCTTCGCTTCATTTAAGGTAATTATGTTTGGTGTAATTGCTTGTAAATGGAGTGACAGAATTTGCTGTGCATTCAGAATTTCACTCTAGAGATTCTGAGCATGTCAGTGAGCAGCTCAGTGATTGGTTTAATTATTTCAACAGCTGCTGAACAACAGTGCAGCATGGTACAGTGAGTGTATGAACATAAATGGCTTTATGCAATCAAATAATTAAATTTATTCATTATTAAATTCAGGGTTGTTTTTTGTTCAGCTATTTTCAGTTATGGAGGAAATTTAAAGTTTTTTCCATAAACTAAAATTTACTTCCTTAAAACCACAGCCCCAGGCTTGTAGTTCAGGATTAAGCCTAATACTTTTTCTAATATATGTTGCCATGCCCCAAAACAGCAAGTCAGTTTAGTTTCACCAAAAGAAGTAAAGTAAATGGTCAGGGGAGTTTAGTATTTTCAGTGATTGTTGCAGTTCTTGGAAGTACCAGTAGAGGTTGATTGAAGTCACAGATTGACTTATTTTCTATTGGTTTTCTTTCTTTCTTTTTTCTTTCTGTACCCGCCTGCTACCTGGGACTACCTTCTAAAGTACAAGTCACTACTATGAGTATGCAGTGCCCCTCGGTTTTAAAGTATGATCCATCCTGCACATGTGATGTCCGGTTTTAAAATGCCAATACAACGATGGCAAAAACGCTCAGGTTGAGGCTTCACAACAGGACTTCACTAACCAGGAGGTTACATCTCGGTGGCTACATATTTCTATTAAACACAGTTTATAGCCTTCTTAAAAGAGGAAAACAAAATGAAGGAAAAACATTAGAGTTTTCAATAAAAAAGATAACACAAATTCCAGTGCCATAAAAAAAAATAAAAAATAGAATAAATGTTAAAAGGGGGTAAAATTGAATGAAACAAAACAAAAACTCAAATCAAATCAAATCAGTGAAGGCTCTCCAATAAATGTCTGATTTTATGATTTTTACAGACCGAGCCAACCTGATTTCCTCTGGCAGGTTGCTGCAGAACCTCAGGATCCTGACTGCAAACACTCTGTCTCCTTTAGTTTTCAGCAAGGTCTCAGAGACAGATAAAGACCTGCCTGGAGATCTCAAACCAGTCTACCACATGACTCCGCAAAAATACCCCCCCAAAAGCACATGTTGCCCCTGGCAACCTAGCTCTGACAAGAATCGAGTGACTTACGTTACACAGAATGAAAAGTGTTTGTGTGTGTTTTTATGTCTGTGCAGAAGTGTGTGTATAAAGGTGGGAGCTAAAGTAAGAGAATTTCCCTGTGAAACTTTCTCTGCCCTGTCAAGTGTGTGTGTATTTGTGCATGTCTTTCCATGCATGTGTTTATGGATTTGAGTTTGAAACCACTGTAGTAAGGATGTTTCTGCATTGGGCTGCATGACGATAGACCTGGTCATAGGGTTAGGTTAGATTTAGCTTAAGGTCAGAGGAAGGGGTGAGCATTTCGTTGTTCTTATTTAGAGTGGGTAATAGAGGTGGGAATCACCAGAGACCCCACGATACAATATTATCACAATACTTAATACATGATACGATATTATTGCGATTTTTAACATTTTGCGATATGCTGAGTATTGCAATAACACATACTGCAATTTCTCACTTTTTTTCAACTTTTGCAAATTATGTCCTCAAAGTTAAAGTTTGCCAGCATCTGTTTTATCTAATGAGATAAAGTTAGAATGTGAAAAAATTCAATACAATCACCAGGCAGCCACTGATTTTTTTTTTCCTAGTTGCAAGGAGGTTGCTGTCCTATTTTTACTCTTGTGTGACTGAGCCAATAGCTTGCTCTGAATTAGGAGGCAGCTTTGTCAAGCTAAGAGTGTCAAGTGTTGGATGGTTTTTCGGTTGAGCCAATTTAATGTAAGGTTGCTTGGCTAACATTATCTCAGGATGGTGGTGCATGAGATGAGCCCTCTTGTTTGTAGTATTCCCAGAGTATTTTAATTTATTTAATCAAATATCAATATTTGGTGTCCCTGTATTGATACAATATCACTACGCAAAATATTGCAATATTATGCTCTATTGATTTTTTTTTTTCCCCCACCACTAGTGGGTAAGGGTTATTGGGTGTATGGTAATGAGTGTCCTCACAACTGACTAACATTGTGTGTGTGTGTGTGTGTGTGTGTGTGCGTGCGCGCACGTGCTTTTGCATGCGTTGGGTCTAGTCCATTGATGGAAGTCAGTCTAATGTAGAGTGAGTGTCTGTTTTATCTAAGTAAGCCCTCTCCCAGGCCTGCAGCCAACAGAGCAACCATCCTGACACAACAAGACAGCTGGCTGTTTGGATAACATCACACCTTTTCACCATGTCTGTGTGAGAGAGAAACAAAGAGAGACAGAGCCTTTTACTATTTGATTAAACCAAAGTAGACCCAGTTGACTGGATAGCACAACTGTGTGTTGATCTGTGCAAGTGGGTTGAGTAGATGTGTGTGATAAAATATATAGATTGGCCTCCTCTCTTTCTCTGCTTGTGTGTGTGTGTGTGTGTGTACTGTTTAAATTGCACCATCTAAATCTGTTCACAAAGCCATACTGTGGCAAGTTTTAGCCTCAAAAAGATGGTTTCTACAACCATTGAGTCATAGCGTAGAGTTGTAGAGTATATTTACATTCTCTCATTAGGTAGTAGAGTCCTACATTTCTTCTCTGGATTCAAATTGATGTTACATGCATACGGTTTTCTTAAGAAATGAGTCATGTATGTGAGCCATCACTGCTGTTTTATAACTGATCTTATCTGTTCATGTCAGCCTGTTCAGACCACTGTTACTCACATGCGCTGTTGTCCACACATGTTGTGCAGACCTCAACTTTTTGTAGGCGTTGCCCGACAAAGCTGCATGTAAGAATACAAATACCCAGATTAGGGGTGTCGCGATATACAGATTGATGATAACTGTAATATTTAAAATGAAAAATGGATATTATGTAAAAAACAATAAATAAATAAAATAAATATGATTGGAAATATTCCAGCACAGAGTTAGGGTTACAGTATAGGCTCTCTTCTCTTTCAGTAACAGCCTTTCAGTACTGCTAAAGGTCCACTGCAGCCTGAGCTTATTTACAAATTTTATGCCTGACTAACTTAAGTAGACTTCCAGTAACAGTAATTTTTGCTGCTGCAACTTCTCACACTCGAAGAAAGACTCACTTCCCATGAAAAAAACAGCTAAGATCGACTGAGTCACTCACACAAGTGCAGTTAGGCTGTTCCCTCAGGAGAACAGCAAACTGTTGAGGATCTAAGTCTCAATTTAATGACTGATTTATTATCTGCTCTTGCTGTGGTTTCTTGGCTCCTCTGAGCTATCTGCACACTAAGCTACTGCCAGCTGCTCTGTAAAATGCACCACTTTGCCCTGTGCCTTGGCTCACAGGTGTGTCTACATTTTGTGGCTGACCTGACTGAGTCGCATTTTAGCTTCATGATATTTTGTGTAAAACTGAGTACTGCAGTGACATTTCTTTTTTTTTTTTCGTGTTGTTGTTGTTTTTTTATTATTTCACTTATTTACATTAATAAAACCAATAAAGTACGGGGTTATTTAGCTGTTAGCATTCTTTTTGAAATTGCAATATAAACTAGATATTGTAAAAATCTAACACCAAGACAGCCTTAGTCTGAATCAGTCAGATCAGTCAGATCAGTTTTTACTCTGCCAGCTCTCTAGTATAAAGTCTGTGTCATGTCCAATTGTACCCATGGGAAATTAGTGCAGGTAACTGTCTGTTGAATTCATGGCAAGTGAGTGGACATCATGTGTCCTGCCTTCTGTATGCTTAATCCAGGCAGCGCCACTGCCTAAACCAAACTGAGTTTGTTTTTCTTTTTCTTTTTTTCACGCACTCATTTCACACTGTATTTGGTTACTGCCCATTCAAACCCTGCTGGTGCTTTCTTTTAGAAGTACTCAACCGGCAAAACGCAAGCTTACTCTGAAGCTAGCTTCGCAAATGCCAAATATTAGTCTACAGCAGTGCTTATTTCATTTCATTGAGACCAAAAACAAATACGTGCACATACACTTCTCACTGCACTCATTCACTTAGATGTCATGTTAAAAAGAGATTGAGAACAAGCGTGAAAGACGGGGGGGGGGGATTGTGACAGCAGAGATGCACGAGGGAAATTTGTGAGCCCGTGTTGTACACTTGCTAAATGTCAACTACATTCAGTTTTGCATGAGGCTGTTTATAAGGAGACCAAAGGCCAAAGATGACACCCAGCACCCAGCTCAGATCAATGTACTTCTCTCCCTCTCATCCTCTTTTCTCTTTTCACTCTCTCTCTGTCTCTCTCTCACACACACATACACATAGGAACTCGGCTTCGTACACATTACCATTGCAGTACATAATACCACCATCATAATGGATTTATACCCCCCCCCTTCCCTTTCTTTTGCATGTAAAGTAGACCTTTATGTCCTCAGTCTGTCTAGGTTAGAAGGCAATTATATTCATTAGAATAGTGTCCAGTATTATCCTGCCTTTTTCTGAACAGGTGTTTTCTATTACTTACAATAAGTGCTGCTGATGCGTATCAGATGTTGAGTCTAATGGATTTTCTGAGGAATTATTGCTGAAGCAAAGTGTTACTTAAAAAAACTGCACTTGTGTGACAGCTGAACTGAATGTTACCCTGACATAGCCCTTTTAGACATCAATTTTAAAAGATTAAAAAAATAATAATTTTCATACACCTCTTGAGATTTTATTTAAGACAAGTTTCTATGATGGCACATACTCACGAAAATCAACAAACCTTTCAGTTTCAGAACTTTCTTCTTCTTCTTCTTTTGGCTTCTCCCGTTAAGGGTCGCTGCAGCATGTTATCTACCTCAGTCTCACCCTATCCCTTGCATCCTCTTCTGTAGCACAGTTTCCGCCGGCACCCTGCTGGTCAACAGCACCGGTGGCGGTTATTGTTAACCTGGGCTTTGACCGATCTGGTATGGAAATCTGATTCTTGATGATTCACATGTTTGATTTGTCAAAGATTTTATGCTGGATGCCCTTCCTGATGCAACCACCACCACCGCTACCCTCAACCTTCTTGGCTGGGTCAGTTTCATAACTTTCTGCAAAGAAATACTCAAACAATAACTAACAACAGCTGTGTACATGATGCAGAATTGCAGCAACATGTAACCGTTCTGGGAAATACTTATTTATTTCAAGGGCATTTCTGTGTTTTATTTTGCTTTAAATCTGTTACGTAAAGTTAAAGGTTAACATTTTTTTTTCTCCCAAAAGGCAAAACCTTAAGATGCAGCCCACAGTGACTCATTGTTTATATTGTTGTACCAAGAGTCCTGGTATAATGTATTTGTTGTGTTGCACCATCCACTTCAGGAAAATGAAGTGTTCCACAAAAAAGGAATAATTTGCTGACATTTATGAGAATTGAGGCAATGACATAAATGAGTCTTTTCAACATATTGTCAACCAAGCAGATGAGCCTGCTAACTGACAGGTGATATTCCAGCTATTTCAAAGAGCTCTATTCTCTTCTTTAATCAGTGGTTTTCAAGTGAAATGATGCACAGTCCTGAGAGCAAAATACGACGGTTAGGAACAGCACAGGACAAAGAAATAGAAAAAAAATCTTTCTCTATACTATACATGTGTTAGTAGTTAGTTTGCCAGTTATAGTTGTTCACTAAGCCATGTGAAGAGTCCATATGTCACTTCTAGTGTTTATTATAGCTTTTTAAATGTTAGTGCTTTGTGTATCATAAAATCCCATTCACCTTCATTGATCTGGGGTGGAGGCAGAAATCTTCTCCATAGCTAGATACCACTTGACATGACCTCAAAATTAGGTTTCTTTTTGTTTCTCTCTGGCTGTTCTCTCTCAAACAGCCATAGAGAGAGTTCATGTATTACAGTAGGAAGATAATACTTAAGATTTTCATCATATCAGACTCAACTTTTGATAGCAAATGTGGTTGGTTTATGTTCTTATGTAACCAATAAATATGTTTAGAGTGAAATTCTGGGTTTCTATTCCCAGTCCTTTCTATGTGGTTTTCAGGTGGCGTATATATGCACAAGCATTCATGGAAAATAATCCAAGCATGTTCTGGATAAAGTTCACAAGACAAGAGCTGGCACGCACTAATGACATCTGGTTGTGGACAGCAGGACTTGAGTATTTTGAAGAGAAATTCGATTTTTGTGTAGTTGAAATAAAATGTAGCTCCTTGGAGTAGCATTTCCTGTCACCCAAAAATCCATAAATGTGTGAACGCTACCACAAGTATCTGATCCAATGAGTTGACTTTTAGGGACGACATTTTGGCATTTTGGCTTCCGGGGTTGATATCTGGGTGAAGACTTCCTGTCTTGTGCACCCATCACTGATCACAAATGAAGTTATATTTAAAAAGCCAAACAAGTAAATTGTTGTCAGATGATAGCTGATAGTTTCAAGACTGCATTTTGGCAAATGTGTTTTCTCTTTTGCTGTTTACCTATATGCTACCAATGCCTGCTTAAACATGATTGGTCAGGACTACTAGGGCCATAAATAGACTGCAACAGACTGCAGTCTACCAGAATGCTTCTGATACTGATAATCCTGTTACTTGCCTACAGATCAGTTTATAAAGATTATCATAGGCGATATTTTGAGTATAACATGGTGTGTGGGCACTGGTATGCTTGTAAAACAATGTGAAGCTGAAGAAGAAGAAAACGATGGACTGGAAGGCGACAGTGGAAGGAAAATGGCCCCATTCTCTAATGTAAGGCCTGCTGCCAGTTTCCTACTGTGGTAAAGAAGTTAAAACATATTTAGTGGTACAAATCAAATGTTTATATTCCGATACACAATGGCGTTGTTTTATATCAAAAAAAGAATTTTCCCCCAAAAGGCCATACTGCTCCACAAGATCAAAGCAAGAACGAAATATTCTCTGTGGAAAAAAAAAAGATAATTTCTAACTCTAGAATTAAATAAAATTAAACCTGGAACCACAAATGTTTGGAACATTTAACCAAAATCAATAGATCTTCTGAATAGCTGCTTAAGCAAATAACAGGACAAGAAGCAGCTGAAGGACAGAGTTGTGGAAAATGGGCTAATATATGCAGAAAATGTATGTTTATTTGGGCTCAGTTCTTGTTTTGAAGAGGAGTTACAATTCCTGGCACTTAGCTGCAGATGTAAAACCTTCCATTGTCAAGCCCATTTTGGAAAATTAAGGCTTCTCTGTGGTGCAGTTTTCTGTAGAAAATTTATTTAGCCACCCTTAAAAGCAATAAGGAACTCATAATGCAGTAAGGCCATCACTGACCTCGGCCTGCAGAGATGTCGGAGCAGCAAATATTGTGCTTGGGGATGCACAGATCTCATTCACCTTGAAACTCAACTGTGCATGAATAGATAAAGGAAAAACTGCACACCCATGCAGCATGAACACCCATAGGTGGGTCACACTGCTTCTCACATAATCATACAAATACTGAAACCTGCATACACACAGTAGCTGTAACACAAAGATTCCTGGCAAAAAATGAGCTCATCCTTAGCTCCCAACCACTATAGATTTTCCATATTTGCAGAACCAGAAACACACACACATACACACCAATACTAAGACATACAAACTGTGACTAAGCATGCAGCTTCTCCATTATGACAAGTCAAGTGACAAATGTCTTCTCCACCCCTCTGGCTCCTAACCTTGTTAAGTAAAGAAAGGAGGAGGCGAGGAAGGGAAGATGACATGTTTCAGAGAGGCCAGTGGATAAATTACGACTGAGGGTTTTTAAGGTAAATGGTGCAGTGAGAGTAGACTCAGCCACATTAAAGATATTAGGACAGGCACTAAACACAAGACCTGCTCCAGACTTCGGCTCTGCTCCAGCCAGCAGATATGGACTGTCCATGTCATCACTTCTGGATCCTAAACTCACAAGCTCACTGTAATATAAAATCAACAGGGGCCACCTCAGAATATTTAGAGTGTTCTCTAACATCATCTGCTTTTCTCTTCCTTTGATGCAGTCACTTTCCTCTCCTCTGGTATCATTATCTACTTACTTCACTTCTCTTTTTCTTCATTTTGTATTCATTCAGGTGAGCCAACAGCATATGTGATTTCATTCTTCTCAAAACTTGGGCAAATTAAGAGGTTTAATGATGTTTGTCCAAAGCATATTGGCAGAAAACTAGAAAAAAGATTTTTCAGTGCAGCAAGTATATTTTACAAAGTGTTGGTTGCTTCCAACTCTCTCTGTGTTTGACATTATCTCTCCTTAACACTGACCAATTATTTGTTCAAATCCTATTTGCAACGCTAATACTTGTCACACATTTCACATATCACATTTCTCCAAACAAGCAACCTAGAGAGATCAAAAGTGGGCTTTGTACTGCTGATCTCATTTTTGAAAACAAACAAACAAAAAAAAACTTTACCAGCTAAGTCACCACCACATATTTTTTGTTAGTTTTTTGTTAGTGCTGGCAGTTTAATGAGGTGTGATCTTTTCACAATGGGGACAAAACAGCTTGAAATGACACATGAAAAGCCTAAAATACACTGACATGACACCTGTAATGTCCTTAAAATTGCTGTGTTTTATGTTCGTTTGTGATACAGAAACACAATTGGAACTAATGCAAAGATTTCAAATTGCAGCAGCACTTTAGCAGTCATGAAGAAAATTGGGGAAAAAAATCATGCAAAGTATTTAAAAATTGCCTTTATTTTGGAGAAAAAAAATGAGGAAACTTTAAGTTTGGAGTGTGCAGAATGATAGAAACAGGTACAGTAATCTGCAGCTTAAAGAATGTGGGACAGAGGCAGAAAGTGAGAGGGTAACGGGCTCTGTACTTCCGGCACGATAGCAAGAATCATTTGAGAATCAAACTCTCTAAGAGGCTCTAGATGTCTCAAAGATATCTGAAAAGCTTGCAGCTTTTCCCCTTAGAGGATGACTGCTGTAGTCAGCTACAGTAGTTACAATAAACGCAAAAGGTGACCCACAAAAACACAACAAAAATTGTTTCATACTGTATCAAAACATCCCTAGGAGTGTTTCAAACGATTCAAATCAGTTAAGGAGCACAATGTACCTAACTGTTAGTCCCCAGTATATTTCAAACAGTGTTTATTTGCATTGCTTTTTTTTTTTTTTTTGAAGTTGTGGTGAGTGAGGATGTTCAACACAGTAGCATGCTACATTTGAAATACTTTTGTTAACTAGTTTGACATAACTAGTTCTGACACAACTAAAAACTACCGGGAAACAGATCTCATATGATAAACAAAAGAGCATAGAAAGCCCAGTTAATGGGATTGTCACATATTCCGTTTAGTGGTGGGAGGACACAATGTTCACATAATTCTTTTTGACAACGTGCAGTCTGCATTTCAGAGTTCATGCTCATCTTATTGCTCATCTTATTAATGAGAGGTCGTTGGAAAAGTATGAAAGAGGATAGAAGTTTTACTATAACTGTTACCACAACAGTGACACAGATGTTCCCTCATGCAATGACGAGGCTCAGTGCAGCCTTTAAACTATGTGTTTGTCTGTGACACAGTGAGAGGTAGTGTGCTATATCTTTCTATAATGGCTTTCTTACTGTCTCAGTGACAAAAGTGTTGGGAAGCATTAACAGAATTAAGAAAAAAAAATTTTATTCCATCGATCTTGAAATAATTGCTGAAAAACAGCATTTGCTGGCCAAGAAATTTTCTTTCAACTTGATGTCTCTGGCACCCTATGTGTGTGTGTGTGAGACTGAGTCAGTTTCTGTGTGCGTGTGAAGTTATAATGCTTTTTCCATTATGAATCACTTTTATTATTCATAATTAAGAAAAGCAGTGAGTCCAATGCTACAAAGCAAAACAAAAACACCACCATTCAGAAATACATCTGGCCTGTAATCCTGTTTTGTAATTGGAAGTAGATGAGTGGAGGAGATCAAAATATACTGATGGGGTAGTGGATTGGAAGGGGGGGTTGGGGGTGTTGGGTGGCTTGTTGTATTCGCACCCCCCAATGTTTTGCGTAAAAACATCCCCCTGTCTTAAAGAGGAACCTTCAATTGCAGCACATAAATGTCAAACCCTGCCACCTAAAAATATGTTGATGTACAACACAATGAGAGATATAATTTGTAGGAAATTTCATGTTGTCTAGATTACATATTTATCAACATAAGAAAAAAACATAACTGTACACTGTTGTGCAAAAGTCTCAAGCCACCCCTCATTTCTTTATATTTTACTTCCAAGGTGCCAGACTTTTTTGTAACTTTTAAAGTGCTCTTGAGCAATAATTCTCCAGGCTTTCTGAAGGTATTTCAAAGTTTTTCTTTGGACATTGGCTGCTTTTTCAGAGGAACAACAAGATGATTCCCAAAGAGGTATTAGCTGAAAATGATATCTCGGCATGGTGTGCAGCGTGTCCTTAAAAAATTTGAGCAAGCTGGACAAGTGGAGGACAAAAGAAGAAGTGGCAAGCCTGAAAAAGCGATTCACAACAGATGAACAGTATCTGAAAGTCATGTCCTTAAGAAATAGGAAAAAATCCAGCAAAGACCTGACACAGGACCTGAGAGATGCATCTGGACCTTTAGTTGATCCATCTACTGTTCACTGAAATCTCATCAGAAATGGTCTCAGTGGAAGGGTGGCTGTTAAGAAGTCATTCTCAAGGAAGAGAAACAGGAAGAAAAGGCTGAGGTATGCCAAACTACACAAGAACTGGACTGAAAATCGTGGTAACAGGTCTTATGGAGTGATGAATCCAAATTTGAAATTTTTGGTTCAAATCATTGTGAGTATTTATGGGGGAGGTCAGGAGAAGGGTACAACAATCTGTACAACACGGTGGAGGATCTGTGGGGATCTTGTCAGAATTGATGGAATTATGAACTCAGAAAAGTATCAGCAGACTTTGATCCACCATGCAATACCAACTGGAAAGTGTCTGAGTGGCAAAAACTTCATTTTTCAGTATAATAATGATCCTAAACACACTGCCAATGCAGTGAAAGAATACCTGGATAGAAAAAAAACACACCATGGAACACTATCAGTCATGGATTGGCCTCCCCAGAGCCCCGATCTCAACATTACTGAAGCAATGTGGGATCATCTTTACAGAGAGCGGAACAAAAGGCAGCCAACATCCAAAGAATAGTTAAGAAAAGTCCTTCAAGAACCCTGAAGAACTATTCCTGAAGAAATTACAAGAAAGCTGCCTAAGAGAGTTTGTTAGTTCAAGCTCATTAGGATTGTAAAAACTATGCATTGTATACTGTATTTCCATGTATGTTTGCCCATGTTTCAATAAATCACTGCAATCACTTAACATTTTTCTCCCAAAATAGGTATAAAGAAATGAGGGGTGACTCAAGACTTTTTCACATTACTGTATACTGCTGTATCTGCTATAGGCAGCTAACGCATGATTTAAAAAAAAAAAAAATGTAGGCAACTCACCCGGAGTCTTAGAGGTTGGAGAAATGGGCATTGATTGTAAAATCCTCACTGAACATCTGAAAGGAGGAACCACATATTAAGGAATCAACAGAAGAAACACACCATATTCCAGCATTATTCTTATCAAAAGAGGAGCTTCACCAGAAGTTCACCAGCAAGAGTACAGGGGTGTTAAATTTAAAGGTGATTTTGAAAAGCTAAGGGCAATAAATACATATTAGATCAATAAATGATGAATATTTTGACAGTAATAAGGTGGACAATTTGGAGGTGATTATATTTAAAGAAGGGCCCTTCTGTATCTACCAGAGAAATCACGATAAGGGTGAGGTGAAGGTACAGGAGCATCCTTGCTTGACATGAGATAAAATTGAAGTCTTCAAGGACTCTTGCAGGGGGTGAATATTTGTCTCTGATGTCAAAACCTTGTGCTTTTTAAACACTCAGAGTGTGTAATTAGAGACATAATTAGACAGGCACTCAAATGGCACTCAAAGAATCCTGAAATCAGTGAGTGAATTGGGCAACCGCAAAGATGGTGGTAGAAATATAACTTCAAGGGTGAAAGAAAAAAAACTTTTAAAAATCTTATTATGGGGCAAAGTTGGTAAACTTTTAAAGCAATTTTTCCAGATGTAACTGATGATTCTATACATTTGGTTTTCCTGCTCTAGTAACCATTGAAATGAAAGTTAATTTAGATAATGCCTCAAAATAACTGTAAATAAGAAGGCCTTTCATAATGGCTGCTCAGTGGCGAGAACTTGCTTCTACAAGGACTTTGATGTAATACAGGTAGCAGTTATATGTCTGAGGAGAAGCTTTCTCATGGCTGTTTTTTGAGTTTAGCTAAGTGAAGTTTGTTGTACCAGTAACAGTTCAGATTTATCAACATATTTTCTTCCCACTGAAAATTTGCTCTTAGACAAATTTTATTTCACATCCAGGTAAGGGAATTTAAAACAAGGTGAGGTTTATATTGCAATACAAATAGGCTTTGTGCCCTCTGCACTTTAGTTTTTCATGCACTGTTAATCATATTGATGGTTAGAGGTCCTCTATGATAATTGCTCATGGCTAATTACACTGGCAATGCAGAGTTTGCAAATGCCTGATCTCCAGAGATGCTGTACACTTGACCAGATTTATTGTAAATGGCTCACTCGGGTGTCCCATACACTCATTATTTCTCTCAAATATTAAAGATGAACACTTCTTCCTTTTATCTCTTTCTCTAACTCATAACATGCCCAACTTAACCCCCCACAGTGTCTTAGCCATTTTCATGGTGATGACTATGGAGATGGACAAGACCTGTTTCAAGAGGGGCAGGTCAGTTGATCACCACTTGGCCTGCTGAGTGAGGTATGTGTTTGTGCTTCAGAACAGAACAAACAAATGATAGATCAATGTGCTGGCTAGTAAAGAAACATGGGCTGTTATGTGTGTAGGCTTAAAAGTTTATTTAGCAAGTTAATTTCAAGTGACCAACACATTTACAATCCCATGTAATACACTGTTCCACACTACTACTTGGTGGTTAACTAAATAAATTAACTGACTATACCACTGCCACAACTTTTTTCCTTTTAATATTACACCTTTTAAAATAGTTTGTAATATTTCAAAAGTAGTATCTGCTATAGATTGTTTTTCAGTATAATTTGTAACGTAGTGCCACAGGTTGAAACAGTCAATCACCATTTAAAAATTAAAAACATCCAGAAACCATCTAATCACAAAGTCTTATTTGCCAGCTGTGCTGATGACACCAGCAAATCCATCTTTGTTCTTTTCTTCACTTTTATGCCCGATGCTTTTACTCAGCAAGCCAATGAGGCAGACACCAGTTCAGAGCTGTTGAGTCAATAAAAGCAATTAGATATGAAATCACTTCTGAGAGCAGATGATTTCTTACAGGAAATCTGCTGATCTGAGCCCCAGCTGAGCCACCTGGCTAAATACAACCACAGACTGTGAACAGCTTGATCGATGGGAAGAAACGGTGGCAAGACAAGAGCAATTCTGTGGCAGTATTTAGGGTGCACCACTTTAGATTTTACCTTACACATGTGCTCCAGTTGTGCTTCTTCTTCCTGATGTTGCTGGCCTTGTGGTCTTCTGCTCCTTGTCAACCACCACTATGTATGGTTGGTTGGCCAGCAGCTGCTTGTCTGTCTGGAACTTGAAGTACAACAGGACCTTAGTCCCACTGTTCTCACCCACCTTCAGGGGTGTCTCCCATCTAGACTTCTAATCCATATGCAGCACAGATATTCCTGTACATTATCAAAGGCACTTGGTTATGCCTTTCAGTGCATGCTGTCCTAACTTGCATCTTACATCCTGCTACTATGCGCTGGACTGTCTCACAGTCTGCACAGCCTGCATCTTCGATCCTGTCCGCTTTGGTAGACTCCTGCCTCTATGGATCTGGTCCTTAAGGCCTGTTCTTGTGCTGCCATGATCAGAGCCTCTGTGCTGTCCATTAGGCCGGCCTTTTCTAGCCACTGGTAGGATTTCGTGATGTCAGCTGCTTCACCGGTCTGTTGATGGTACAAGCCATGAAGGGGTTTTGTCTTCCACAATACCTCCTCCTCCTGTTCCTTATCACTGTCTGTCTTCAGGTGCCCGAGGCACTCTTGTAGCAGCTCATCTTCCTGATATATTCATGGATGCTCCACGTTTGAATCTGGATCGTGGCTCTGACACTCAATAATCCTCACCCTCTCTCTGTCCGGTGCTTGTAGGGCTTCGGGGTGCCTGACTTTGGGTAGAAATCTCTGTATACTGTGAGGAGTTTTCATGTCTTGACATCTGTGGCATCTATCTCCTCTGTGGCCAGCTTATTATTCCAGCTGTATCTGATGACATGAAGGGCGAATTCATTGATAGCTCAGATCTTATATACATAGCCTGTAGCCTTTTAATTTGTGTTTAGATTTGAGGGTGGTATCAGTTTTGTTTGTTAGGTATAAACAATTTCATCTGTTAAGCAATAAGCAGTTACATATTTCTCAGAATACTATATCTGTCTATTGAACTTACAGTCATAAAATCAGTATTTTGTCCCTTAATGGTTTTGAGAACCCTTTTAAAGGAGGGTAATTTCCAAATAATTTCTCCAATAATTTCCAGAATGTATCCAGGAGATTTCTGCTAATTGCTGAAACAGCCTGAAGTCTTTTTCTTAGTGTACAGCAGTGGAACAACCAAAAATGTTAATTGCTCCAGCATACAAAAACTCAATAATTTTTAATAGTAAATAATTAATAAAAAAAACCATTAGGACAAAATTTAGCTTTTTTTCTTGAAATGTGTAGTTATTCAATTGTGCTTTATTCTACAATTAGAAAATGTATTGATTAGTAAAAATAATTATTTTTAAAAGATATATTCAGCGTTAATTTTGTGTTTTCTACCATCAGTAGACTAATAGCGTATGTTTTTGTAACACAGAAACATACAACTGCCATAATTCTGTTGTAATTGGCACTGCAAGTTGAGACAGTTTTGACCAGTGAATACAAATGTCTTCTCCATCTCCCCTTTAGTTGTTTTCTTCCTCCTCCTCTTCTGTAAACAAATTGGTCTAGAAATGGAAGAGTTGTGGTGAGCTGCACTTCGTTCTTCATCTGCTTTGAATACATTTAAATCCAAAACATCTTTAATAAGTAAATATTTGTCAGATTGTTTGTCAGATTTAGCAAATCAAATATAGGGCCCCTTAATGAATAAAAATGAAAAGGCAGTTAACACTCATGTACTGTATTTCACCACTCAGCACTGTGTTGTTTACCTTAGTGGGGCTTTTTCAAACACTTTCTGTAGCTCACATGATAAATCCCTGTAATACTGGAAAGGGGATTTAGCCTGTGCATGTATGTGAATTAATTTCTACATGTTATGGTCCCTGCTGCTCCCACGCAGCTCTAACCTTACTGTATATACCATAATGTCTCAGCTCCTGCATCAGTCAAAACACTGTTTCTCTTTTTTCTTTTAAAGAGATTTTTTTGTTAATTTTTCTTCAATACATGAAGAAAAATCACTTGAAACTTGTAGCACTAAATGTATCACCTAATTTATACTTTTGAATTAAACTGTTAGACAAAACCAAACAGGCATTGTTAAACTCTCCTGCTTTGTAGTTTGCTTTTTATAGATATTTCTAAAGTTTGTCTGATATATACTAGTCATAAAAAGAAACACAAGTTTGTGTTTTAAATAGATTTTATAGACCAAGACAATAATATGTATATACAAGATATTTAATATGAGGTATGGTTTCCTCTGGATGTGATGCATCCATCTGTGCATGGACTGCACAAGTGTCTCGATCTGTTGTTGAGGAATTGCGCTGCCTTTGTGGATGACTGCAGCCTGCAGCTGTGCAATGGTCATCAGTTGTGGCTGCCTCTGATGAACACGTTGGCCCCGCTTGTCCCAGGCATGTTCAACAGGAGACATATCGGGGCTAAATGCTGGCCAAGAATGTCTCTGGATATGCTCCTGAGGAAGAATGACCTTGTGGGGGTGGGCATCATCCTGCAGAAAAAGCCACAGGACAGGGTGCTGCAGCAAGATTGGCACAAGCACAGGTGGGAGCACCTCATCTTGGTACCTCTGTCCAGTCAGAACAATCAGATCAGAGATGGTGATCTCATATAGACATGCAAGGCTACAGCAACAGCTCAGACACGCATGCCAGCATCCAGCATGCCAACATCCAGCATGCCAACAGCCTAGCCTCGGTTAACTTCAGTGGTGACACTGATGATAGTGTTGTGCATACCCTGGTTTTTGCTTTCTGAGACCACAGGCTTGCAAATGCAGTAAATTGAACCAATTCTGAAGTGTAGAGGTGAGTTCATTTTGTGTTTGGTAAACAAATTATCAATCCTGCTATTGACTAAAACCAATCAACCAGAACCGGAAAGTACTCACAGATTATGTTTGGGTTGTCTAAGAGATTAAAATGATGTTTTGAGAAATGGATTTAAAACAAAGATTGAAAAAGTATTTCACAACATAAAACTTGCATTTCTTTTTTTGACTAGTGTACTGTATATGGAGATGTCTAATGACTGTGAGAGTCTTGTAAGCACAAAAAGGGTTCACTGGCTGCTCAAAAAAGTCTTAGAAATTAGGTGCAAACAATTGTGGCAAGTCATAGCTGAGATTAAAGTACAAAAAACCAAGAAGAGCAACCAAAAAACCCAAAGAGTTCAGATTATTGTCGTCATTAAGTGATCAAAATAAGATCAGACAAACAGAAGCAGTAGGTCATTACAGCAATTTTCATTGAAAAGCTTGCAATATAAATCCCTAGACAATTTGTGTAGGTGGCATAAACAACAAATTACTGTCATATCCTCTCTGTTTCTTCCTACTTGGCTGCTGAATGAATTGTATATTGAAAAGATCCTTTTCTAAAGTAATTTTAATGTAAGTTGTGGGAGTATCTATAGTGCTCTTTGTGTTCTAGCAGACTATATTTGCTTGCTGAACTGCAGTGGAGTACAAGGATAAACTGAGAGGCACAGAAAAAGGGAGACTTGAAATTAAAAGTAATGTTTGAAGATAAAAATTTAATCTACCTCAGAGTGCTGGAGTCACATATTAACTTCTGTTTTGCGCAGAACAAGATGTTTGAGTTTTGTCAGATTTTTGAAAAGGGATTATTTTGCTGCTGTATAGGAGTAGCATGATGAACAGTGCCTTCTGAGGTATGAAGGGCTGAGGCAGGAGGGAAGGTTGCAGTCCTTATAGATGAAAAAGTCTTGCCACTTGGCTGCCATCTTAGTAATATATCCAGGCATCCCCCCCCATTCTAACATAACCTGCCCACTATCTAAATGAATGGACAGAGAGCCATAACTTTAACACTTGGAAATAAAAACCTGCTTGTAAATATTTATCAATCAAATCTGATTAAAGAAATCACTTAAAAAGTTTGGTGACCTTGGACCCAAAATAAGGTTTAAAAATCTTTTTACCCCAAAGGGTATATTTCTGCTACGCATGTGCCGACATGATCAGCATCTCCAGAGCACTTGAAAAATGCAATGCTAATTCATGTTCTAGATACAATAAATCAACAAAAATAAGTATACTTACTTACATCCTACTTACAATTATGAGTAACTATATCTGCCAGTGCTGTGATAGACTGGGACCCTGTCCAGGGTTTACCCCACATCTCACCTTATGATGACTAGGATAGACTCGAACCCTCCCATGACCCTGAATTGGACAGACGATAAAGAAAATGGATGGATATACCTGCCGCCACCCAGCTGAAAGTATGTGATTAGGTTTCGCCAACTAAAATGGTAAAATTGCAAGAAATTGTAGCGGCATGATTGTAGTAAAATACTCATATAAATAGTTCTCGGCCAGGTAATTGTGGCACTGACCTATTTTGTGGTGCATTATGTGAACTTCTTGGTGTGATTGAAAATGTAGTAAATAACAGCTTGATGGACCCCTAGGTGTTTGTGTATAGACTGAAAGGCAGAGCAAAGCACTGAGGTGTGCTGTGTCATTTCTCACTTCAGAACACTTGATTTCCTCCTCAAAACCCTGAGCAGGGATGAAGATTTGGTTACGTCAGCACTTCATTCTCTGCTCTTTTCCTTGTATGTTACAGTACATAAAATACAGCAGAACAAACAATCTGTAGCTACAGCAGAACACAGAAGTGTGCAGAGTGTGCAGGTACTAAAAAAAGCTGACTGTATTTTGTGTTCTGAGGACCTGAGTTGATTTGTTCATTTTAAACGCTGCTTATTGTGTTACACTTCCTGCCTCCAGCTGTTTTAACAAATATCTTGCAATTCTCTTCTTCTGTTTGTTTGTGTGTTTCCATTTCAAGTACTCAGTTATATCCATCATTCTGTTTTTTTCTTGTGGCCCCAGAGAGCAATGCAGAGTGTGTTGGAAGTAGGGGGAGACAGACTATTATAATGCAATTAAGGCATAAATGACATAATTATTTGTTGTCTGTTAATGATAATGCAACTTCAAAATCTCTTTTTGTATCTGAACTTTTCATTTTCGGTTGGGATAAAAACATTTTAAGATAAGCAAGCTAGGATAATAAAATGCTGTCCTCACCCCAGTCATATGTTCAGTGGACAACACTAACTAGTGGATTTCCAGTTTTTATTAAACAGTTCACACCAGTATAACTGCAACATGATGTAACTATAATCATTTTTTTTATTACAACTGAGTAAAGGTAAAGGTGGAGAGAGCTATCAATGAGATCATCAACTGAACATCAACATGTTCATGTTTGATGTTCAGCTCTTAGAGAGTCAGAAGCACCAAGTTCCTTGATGTGCATATCTCCAATGACCTCACTTGGTTTGCCAACACCAGCTCGTTGTGAAGAAGGCACAACACCACTTACACTTCCTGCAGAAACTGAAGAGAACCAGACTCCCATCATCAGTCCTTGCTACCTTCTACAGAGGAACTCTGCAGAGCATCCTAACCAGCAACATCACTGTGTGGTTTGGGAACTGCAAAGCACAGCAGTTTAAGGGTGTTTTCACACCTGAGCTGTGTAGTCCATTTAAATTGAACTCTGGTTCATTTTCCCCCTTCGCGTGGTTCATTTGTGCAGATTTGAACTTGGTAATCGCACTTGGGTGCGGACCAAAACAACCGCACCGAGACCCTTTGGAGGAGGTGGTCTTGGTTCCAAACACATTTCAGAGCGGTTCGCTTATGGTGAGAATGTGATCCGACCCAACTACCAGGTGCTGCAAGTTTGAGCTAAACGCCTTTCCATACCTAGGTACGCTTTGGATTCTGGGATGTGGCAGAGTACCATAGACGTGCAGAATACACAAACTATAGCAACTAGCTGGAAAATGATTGTAAATACTCCATGTTATCCACTAGTCCAGAACAAAGCACATTCTTCCTGTATTTATTTTTGTTGCTTCCACCCCAGACAAATCTGGCCAATAAGTGGGCTGAATGTTCTCAAATGGTTTGTAGTAACGCATTTTGGTTTGGTTGGAGTTTTCTCTGTGTGAAAAGAAGCCAAACCATGGAGAAAAAGCTCCAAGTTTACAAACTCATCAACTGACTCAGACCAGAGTAAATGAACTATAGGTGTGAAAACACCCTAAGTGTCTGCAGCACATAGTGAGGTCAGCTGAGAGGATCACAGGGGTCCCCCCCCCCAATCCATTACATCTTCCAGATGCACTGCATCCACAGATCCTCTACTATTTTGAAGGACCCCACCCACCCCACACACAGCCTGTTCTGCGGCATCGAGACACATAATGTGAGGTTCTGCAATGGCATAACTGGACACTGGACATTGTTGTAACCACAAATGATTGTGCATTGCCACCTTACTTTTCGTTTTTTTAAGAGCAACATCCAATTGCACTGCTTAGCGTCATGCATTTTACAGTGTTGCTGGAGACTGCATTACATTGTCACCTTGTATGTGTGTATGGTTGTGTGTGGTTATTGTTGTTTTTTGCTTATGCACCTCGGTCTCTGTCACCTCACAGCAAGTAGGTTCCTGGTTCGAATGGGCTGGTCAGCTGGGGCCTTTTTTGTTTGGACTTTGCATGCACTCCTTGTGCCTGCATGGGTTCTCTCTGGGTACTCTGGCTTCCTCCCACAGTCAAAAGACATGCATGATGGGTTAATTGGTGACTCAAAAAAAAAATGGATGTAGGTGTGAATGTGAGCAGGAATGGTTGCCTGTTGTTCTGTGTTAGCCTTGCACTGGACTAGCAAAGGTTGATAGGTAGGATCTAACCCCCATGAACTGGATAAGCAGTTAAGAAAATGGATGGATGTGTCTGTTCTAAAATTGTCACAAATTACTCATAGGTCAATCAGTGTGGGAAGTAATGGAATGTCTAAAGATCTCTTTGTTAAATTATTGCTTAGGGCTGCAACTAACAGCTGTCAATGATTGTTTATGAATCTACTAGTTTATTGTCAAAAATGTTAAGCTCTTAATCCTTACATCTAAAAAATTAGATAGCAAATGTTTAAAATATTTTTATAACATACTACATACTATATTGTCTGATCTGTGGATGAATAGACTTATTTCTACAAGTATATTTAATATGTTGTTAACAGAAAGGATTGGTTTATATGATTAGGATTTTCTCTTAATTAGAGAAGTTGTATGGGTGGTATAGGAATTGTATTGTAAACAAAAATAAGCATAACTAATGGAAGGTGCTAATTTGTATAGCTGGACGTTGTGTGTGAGCATACTTGTATGAGTCTGAGCACACTCTTTTCACTCGTTAAATGGAGTCCAGATTCATCATCTTCTGCTGAGTTTGTTTCTGACCTTCACAGTCCCTTGTTTAAATGTTAATTGCATTTTCACATCTGCTACACTGTTCTGCCTTGTAGCTTCACAGAATTACATATTCACTGTCTCAGGTATTATATAGTGGCTTATAGCTTCCTGAATTTATAATAATAGGACACTAGCGATACACACATGGCAGGTTTTGGCAAATTCGTCACAAACACACATACAGAGACAATCTCCTCGTCACAGTATGTGTGCTGTAATGACCCAATCTCAGCTGTGAAAATGAAAACTGCATGGATTTCACTGTGGTTTCTCTTCTCAGTCACTCATCAGCCTCTGTGAAGAACACATTAACGTGGTCCTTAAACTGGAAGATTCTGGAAGTTTGAATCTGGTTATTAGCATGCTGATAACATATAACCTGTATACAGTGATATAACATATACATGTGTAAGCAAATACTTTGACCTCAATGTGCAGCAGTAGCCCAATTAACTTGTCATGCCAGTGGATTACATCCACACTGGACAGTCCTGCTCCTTGTGATTTATGACCATTACCAACATTTGCAGGTAGTGCCGAAAGTGCCTGTTATGTAGCAAAGTGCCATGGGTGGGGAGGGTCTCTGCAGCATTTCATTATGGCAAAATCCATTTCTTCCAGACAACATATCCCTGCATCTGCCGGGTGGGCACTTTATTGAGTATCTGTTTGTCTTTCATTAGGGTCCTTCTACACCAGGTAATTTGCTCTGAACTAAATAAATAAATAAATAATGCCTGGCACTTAGTCATTGTTTTGTGGTCACATGAATTCCTGTTTTATCAATCTTAAATGGACCCACAAGGGGAAATGTAATTCTTGTGACTGACATCAAGTCATGCAGTAACTCACTATTTCTTTATTTATCTTCTCAATATTAACAAAGAGTTCAGGGAAAAATCTGAATCAGACTAGTTGAGGCTATAACTTGGCCATCTGTTCCAGTTATGATTTATAGACAGAAAAGGGTCAGTTAATAATTGTATAATTATATAGCGGGGGAAAGCTACTGTGTCACAATGTTTTACTTGTGTTTTCTTGAGTAAAGAGTATATTACACTATATAAAACACAAGCTCAATACATCCCTGTTATATCAGGGAAAACCCCATATGGTGATGCACTTGTGTGTTACCATCCACCCACTTTCTTAACTGCTTATCTAGCTAGGGTAATGGTAGGGGGAGATCCCATCCCAGCTGAATTTTTGGGTGAAAGGTGGACAGGACACCAGTCCATCACAAAATTATCTTGAATAAACACAAGAAATATAGTTTATATAGACCAGAAAATCACTTTCTGAAACATCAAAATCAGCAGATGGATTTAATAACAGTGTAACTTTCACATTTAGGCTGAAAGCACAAATCCTTTGTCACTTGAAACTGAAACTTTCATTTCCAAGTTGTTCCAGGTTGTTTAGTCCACACTAGGTTTAACTGCTTTCACATCAGCCAAAAGTACCCACAATAAACAGGCATTTGAGTATGTTTTAATTGAGTCAGACAGGTTATGTGTGAATTTACTATGCAACCTTTACTATGTACTCCAGTCCTAAACTTCATTATAGCCTTTAATTGGAAGTCTGTAGCACAGACAATACTTTTGCTGACTGATGTCTTGCTGGGGAAAGGCAGATGCACCTGCACTTTTGTAATAATCATGAACAACTTATAGATCCTCTTTGGACCTGCAAGGCCAAGTGCACCCTGCACACCCAATTTCTTTCAGTTAAAAGTTATGCATGTTAAATTTAGTTTAATTGGACCTTAGTTATAGTTCATTGAGCAAGGATGACTGATACGGTAATGTATTTCTAGCACTTATACAGCAGACATTTAAAGCCTACCCCCTTAATGTCTCAAACGGCCATTTGTTTTGGTGAATTTAGTGTCCTCGTATGCAGTTCATCTGCCTGACATTACAGCTGTCCAGTACTGGCTGTGCTCTCATAAATGTCAGTGCAGCCTGCGCTCTATCACTGGGTCAGTTTGTGTTCTAGCAAAGCAACTCATGGCATCATCCCTGCTAAAGGCTGATGTGTTTGTGGAAGAGATAATTTGCTGGGAAATCAGCTCATTTTCAAATAGAAAACTGCTTACTAATTTTTGAAATGGATAATTATTGATGCTTTTGCTGTATAAGAGATTATCACAGTTGCTAAATGCTCGATTACAGAAGCGTAACCCTTCATTCACTAAAAATAAAAAAGAACAGATAACTGCCAGTGAGGTGTCTTGCTGTAATCAAGATTTGATGGAAGAGTTATTAGTGTCTCCAGACAGGATCTAGACCAGGGAGTGAACCCACCTAGCCATGGTTCTGGTCATGGTTCTGAGTTTCTGTTTGTGTAATTTCTTGATTTATTTTCTAATCCTGGCTTGTCTTGCACTTTAGTCAGTTCAGTTAGTTTGGGTATACCAGCTGTTCACTTTTCAGTTGCCACATTGACTTGTCACTCCTTCTGGTAAAGCTTTCCAACTTTCGTAGATCTGGTCTGTTTTTCCACATTTATCACTGCTCATTTGATTTGTGCCTGGACTTTTCTAGTAAGTCTGCCTAGTCTGATTGTTGAATGTTTGCCAGTTCCTTTTTTGCCCTTTGATTGCTTCTTCTTTGGATTTGTTTGTGTCATCATTGGATCTCTTTTGTATGACTATTGGCATTTGAATAAAGACTTGGATTTTGCGGTTGTCCTGCGTTTATGGTCCTCTCTTCCTGAATAACTGGGCAGTGCTTCTTCCTCAGACTGATGCCTGGCTATCTCATGTTGGCTAGTCATCTCCTGGCACCGAAAGTCAGGTAGTAAGAGAAGGCTATTGTGTATGGTTGAACCATTAGATGTGAAATGGTGGTGTTTTGTGACTCTTGTGTCAAATTGAAACTGTCTCTACAGATTAAACAAGAATCTTGTTTGGGAATTCATTTCTTCTTTCTCATCCCTTAGATACTTGTGTGAACTAGCTGCAGCATGTCATCAAGGTAAACAATGCATTAACTGCTATTCTGTCCTGTGCAAATAAATAGAAAATCACACTGTGCACACTTTGGAACATTATAGTAATCACATCACAGCAGAAGATGGTCTGGGTATTGTAGCTTTTTGGAAAAATAGTATTAAAGCACAAAAAAAAAAAAAACCAAACGCTTGGTGTGACGTGACTGCCACAAGTGCAACATGCTCTGATGCCAAAACCTGTGGATCAGATTTCTCCCTGACATGATTCTGTGTCGCTACCACATAAAGCTGAGTTTTAAGTTAATTGCAAAAGTACAAATAGGTAAAAAACACAATAATACAGCATAGCAGTAATACTTCAGAGTGCTATAAGATTATATAGTGATCCAGTTTTATCCTACCATCCCTCTCTCTCCTCTAATGATGCTGTACATATTTCATGCCACCAGTTGCCTGCCTCCCTTTAATATTGCAGTCGCCAGGAAGAGAGAGCTGACTGATGTGGAGTCCAGAAATAGTCGTCCTGTCTCTATGGGATTCTCTCCACCGGTCCTTTTCATCTGCACCATATGAAGCCACTGGCTATTGATCAATACATTGCTAGCTAAGTGTATGTGCATGTCACAAGAAATCATCATGTGCACTCATCTACACCTGTAAATATCATTATGTAGGTTATGGTGGCAGTGGGAAAAAAATTGTGTAATTTGGCTTCTCAATTATGTTTACCCACCGGACACTGGGTGCTCCAGGCAACAGTCCGTGAGCTCACATTCACGTGCCAGTGCTTTCATCTGCCCTTTCTCTTTTTGGCTTTGTTTCTTTCAGCTCACATTTTCTTTTTGTTTCTTTTCTTCCTACCTGAATGAGCATGATGCCTTTGTGTGGCAGTGTGTGCATGTGTCTTTGCAGGATGTCACTGCGCTGGTATGCGTACACCTTTGCATCATTCCCCTCTACTTTTTTTTATGCAGATTTACTTTTTCCAGTCTTGCACTTTTTGCCTTCATATCTCTTCGTCCAAGTCTTATATTCCTTTTATCTCTCTTCACCTCACTTTTCTCTTCTTTCTTTTTATCAGTGGAAACAAAATCTGAGTGTAAAAGTGTGTAAAACTTCTCAGACGCTCATAAATTTCTTTTACTTGAGTTTTACAGCTCTTCAAACTAACCAAACTGTCTGATTCTTGCATGACTTTTACAGTATCTTAGAATAGTTGGCATTTTATTTGTTTTTGTTTTTTTGTTTTTTTACCAGTGCACTGGGGGAAATGGTAGATTATAGAAATGCTGAAATTAAATATGGCAGTGATGATTCTTTCAATATATAAGAATATGAATCGATTAATTCTCTCTCTCTCTCTCTCTCTCTCTCTCTCTCTCTCTCTCTCTCTCTCTCTCTCTCTCTCTCTCTCTCTCAAGCAAAAACCAAAAATGAATTTCACTGTGCAACTGGTGTGAGAGACCCTTAAAAGTGGACCAACTTATTTATTAAGGAGTATA
>VUQI01006403.1:3849-15268 GCA_015106735.1 Paratilapia polleni
AAACAAAACAAAAAAAAAAAAAAAAAAAAACCCCCCCCCCCCCCCCCCCAAATAAAAAAAAAGAAAAGAAAAAACCCCAGAAGGATGCAGTTAAGCTGCTGGTTTGTTGTCTTCCCAAGAACTGGCAGAACCTGACAGATGCCAATGTCTGAGTCTGAGAGTTGGATAGACTCTCAGCAGTACCCCTCACCTCGTTTCCCAGCACCCTTTTGTTCCTCTGTGTAGACCAATACTTAATTCATCACCTTTTAGATTCAATGACATTTAATAACTTTCATGGCTTTTAGTTTTCTATTTTATCATTCTTATTTTGTGGGTGTGCGTTTGTGATATTCTTTTAACTAGGTCCTTTATGAACTAAAGTGTTTTTCCTGAGGTCAAGTTTACTGGATTAAGACTGTTGTCAAAAAAGATTAAACTTACAAATGATGAATGTCTCTCTGCTGTAATAAGTAGAGAGGCACTGAGGAAATAATGCACCGTCTTTAAATGATGAGCTGTCTTTTTACCTCTGGAGGTGTGTGTTTGACTATAACTTTGACTATCCACCATTTCCTGGATATTTGTTAAGAGTGCTTTCAGACACTTAATGACAGGACAGACAAATAAGAAGCAATTTGATCTCAGAGAAGTCGTGTCTTGAAATAAGAGTATTTTTTTTCCTAAATCAAGACATTGTGATATATTAATTCTTTTCTTATATAGGCCTTTGCGTGCAAATAGTGCTGTACATGCAACAAGTCTTTAATTCCTCTCAGAATTTGTTTTATAAAATCTAACAGACTAACTGCATGTTTGCCAGTTAAGCCTAAGAGAACCACAAAATGCTTCACGATAATCCTGAAAATACACGTTTGTATTTTTTTCTAATATAAAAGAAAGTTACATTAAGGATGCTATCATCCAAGTAAACTGTATAGTTCTTCCACTGGTGAATATCAGTGTAGTTCTTTGTAAAGACAAAGAAGTTGTCTTCCCACCCACCCCCTACCCCAACCCCCCTCCCCCCCAAAAAGAAAATAGAGATATATTTACTCATAGAAAGTAAGTCTGTTGACATTTGCCAAAGAAGGGAAAGTATATTCAGATGGAAATCCTGCTGGGGCGGGGGGCGGGAGATTGCACTGGATTTTCTAGGTGTTAAAATCTTCAGGTAACATTATCAGCACAATTCATCATGTGTATCTATCTGGAGTTGGAATGAAGTGCAACACAAAGGCACCACTAAATGCCTCTTTAATATACAGTATTTGCACCTTATGACCCAAACCAAAATGATCATGGTCTTGGAAGAATATATAATTTTTTCCCACTCTATGGAAATTATGCATCTGAACTATATATATATATATATATATAAATAAAAATTAGTGTGTGTGTGTGTATAAAGATGAGAATCAATAAACCACAAAACCACACATCTACAAAACGGCCATAATTCTGTCATTTCCGCATCCCCTCACTTTTTCTATCTAGAAAATGCTTCTATAATGTTCAATTCCTGTCTTAGTTACCTAAATGACTATAATACTCTTTTGTGTTAGCACTGTCTTCTTGAATGTAATCATTTTGTACCTGTATTTTTCTAATTCAGTCTTGATTGTACTGTATGTATGCTATGATGTTATGCTGTTTCTGAGGTGCATAGTTTGTTACACCCATCAGTTCTCATGACAGAAAAGCTACTGCACCCCGAACTCAGTGGAAATGTGGGGCAGTTTCAAGTCCAAAGGACTGTAACGTGACCATCCATGTGACTGATAAATGAAAGATTCATGCATTTTGAGTGGTGGGACAATATCTTGCCCTGGTGTGCTACTTTTTTCCTTTGCAGTAAAAGTGAAAGTCTGTTCAGGACAGTTTAACAGGGACACTCCTGCAATCACAACAATTGAATGCTTGAGTCCCAACTTATTTATTACTGTTCCTTTTTATAGGTTTAGTCAAATGGAAAAAAAAACAAAACAGTGAAATATAGAACTGAATATGCATCTGTTTATACATGAACATGTATAAAATTATCTACCCTTTACTGGAATGTAGATCATGACTTTTTTGTGATGAAGAAGTTGTCAGATCTTTTAAGTATCTTTCCTCTGACAGGTTGTACATCATGTGCTTACTCTAATTTATGTTACTGTAATCATTATGACAGATATGTATTTTTGATTGTTAAAGCCCAGTTGTTACATGCAGCCTTGCCTTACTGGAACCCCTGCTTAGTGTGGGATCCCTCAGCCACCCATCCTTTCATACCCCACATCATCCACAACTATGTCACGACACTGTTTGCTGATGCAACTGTTATTCCTTTTACACTTTCTGCTGACGCAACTATTGCTTCTTGAACACCTATTAAAATAACATCTACTACATCTGTGCATCTGTGTGGAAGGATTTTTATATAGATACAGAAATGTCCATTGCTTTATTATATTTATAATGAACAGTTATTACCTAATGCAATGTCAATAGTACTGTATAGTGTATTTATTAAGTGTACACAGTGTGTGTATGCATATATATATATATATATATATACACACATATACACATATATATATACATACACACACACACACATATATATGTATAAATTAGAATGAAAAATATACAAAAATATATAATGGTTTCTGACTGTACATATATCACATTACAACCACCATCCTAACATTGTGTAGGTCCCCCTCTTTCCTCTAAAACAGCTCTGACCCGTTGGGGCATAGACTCCACAAGACCTCTGAAGGTGTCCTGTGGTATCAGACACCAAGACGTTAGCAGCAGGTCCTTTAAGTCAAGTAAGTTAAGAGGAGGGGGTTCCATGGATCGGACTTGTTTTTCCAGGACATTCCACAGATGCTCTATTGGATTGAGATCTGGAGAAACTGGAGGCCAAGTCAGCAGCTCAAATTCTTCATTGTGCTCCTCAAACCATTCCTGAACAATTTTTGCAGTGTGGCAGGAAGCATTATCCTGCTGAAAGAGGCCACTTCCATCAGGGAATACCGCTACCATGAAGGGGTGTACATGGTCTGCTACAATGTTCAAGTAGGTGCTACGTGTAAAAGTAATATCCACATCAAGGCCAGGACCCAAGGTTTCCCAGCAGAACATTGCCCAGAGCATCACGCTGTCCTTACCGGCTTGCTTTCTTTCCATAGTGGATCCTGCTGCCATCTCTTCCCCAGGCAAACGCCGCAAACGCACCTCTCCGTCCACATCATGTAAAAGAAACCGTGATTCACCAGACCAGGCCACCTTCTTCCACTGCTCCAAGGTCCAGTTCTGATGCTCGCGTGCCCACTGTAGACGCTTCCGGCGGTGGACAGGGGTCAGCACGGGCACTCTGACTGGCCTGTGGCTGCGCAACCCCATACGAAGCAAGCTGCGGTGCACAGTGTGTTCGGACACTTTTCTATGATAACCAGCATTAAGCTTTTCGGCTATTTCTGCTACAGTAGCTCTTTTGTGGTATTGTACCATACGGGCCAGCCTTCGCTCCCCACGCACATCAATGAGCCTTGGGCGCCCATGCCCCTGTCGCCGGTTCACCGGTGGGCCTTCCTTGGACCACTTTTGATAGGTACTAACCACTGCAAAGCGGGAACATCCCACAAGAACTGCGGTTCTGGATATACTGTAACCCAGTCGTCTAGCCATAACTATTTGTCCCTTTTCGAAGTCGCTTAGGTCCTTATTCCTGCCCATTTTCCCCTGCCTGTTAGACGAGGAACGCCAAAGATGGCGCCCGCTCACTTGAATGAAAACAAGTTCCTCGGCGCATGAGTAATGTAACCAAAAAAACACAACGGAGAACGGAGTTTTCTCACGTGATTTTTGTGTCACGTGACAACGCCCATGTCTGCTAACACTAACAAAATGGCAGCGTTCTTACAGTGGAGAAAATTTGTCTTCTTTGATAAGGATACGGTGAAGGATCCTGATGACAATGGGAAAAACTTTGTTCTCCCAAAAGGAATATCGGCTTGTGACTCCGGTCGGGGTCACATTGTTCTCGGAGATATCCTTAAATGGCACCAATTAGCTACCTCAGCTGATGCTAACTTGCTGACAACTGATGCTAGCTAGTCCAGACTCAGCAATTGTGAACGCAAAATTTAAACTCAAGTAGACCGTGTCTTAGACATAAGTAACTATCTTCTTAGCAGGAAATTGAAGCAGTGGGTTGAAGACGGAACGACAGAGCTAGGCTGGCTTCTTTTTCTGTTATTGAGAGCAGTGTCATACCAAACTACATGAAAATGTATAAATTAGTGGTGGGCGTAATGCTTGACTAATACCATGAAAGTCCATGGACACTTGTGGTCTTCTTTCCGTCTAAAGCTATATGCTAGACGCTAAGTAGTATCCCTCCATATTCTGTTCAGTCGTAATCTTCACTGGAAACGTATAGACAGTTCGTATCTGTTGATTTCTGCGTTTTGGATTGTCTGGGTTCTGAGTTGTCATTTGCTTCTCCACAGTATAAGTAAGGTTTCAATCATGGTATGGCTACTCTAGCAAAAAAGAAAAGAAAAGAAAAAAGCCACGCAAATCCTGAAAATCGATAGCATGGTTGCTGGCCCAGAAAAAAAGTATATAACAGAGCAGTTTGACGTGCACACCAGCAAACCAACATTAGGTGACCAAATGTGCTCATCGAGTTTGTTATAACCGCCTTATACAGAAACGGGTATCCGATTGAGATATGGCACTGCCAAAGCTTTAGAGCTTGATCAATACTAGATTTTTAGAGAGAAAAGTATTCCAGGTGTTCTTCATATCTACATAAAAATACTGTACATACAGTATGTGAGCATATATATATTTATGTATATACATTTATTGAAAAGGTAAAATGATGTGGTATTTTTTATTAACTTCCCAGCAATATATTTTACAAACTACTATTATGTATTTTAGAAACTTTTTTTGCAACTTGACTTCACACCACTGTAAATATAATTGTCCTTAACCTCTGCAATGTTACATATGGAAGGTAAGATCTGGCTTTTGACACGCTCCCTGCAGCTGACTTCTTTTCAGGCCTACAAGTTGCGAGTTACACATCTCTACCAGCTGAAGCAGCACAGCATCCTTGTATCAGTGGGTCAGGATGAACATGGAATAAACCCTCTAGTAAGTGTAATGTTTCCTAGAAAAGCCTAGCATGCAAAACATGTGCAAATTATTAGAAACCACTGCTAAATCTTTACCTAAGAAACTGAATTGTTTCTCAGGTAAAGGTCTGGAATCTAGACAAGAGGGACAGTGGAAATCCTCTCTGCACTAGGATCTTTCCCGCAATTCCAGGCAACAAACCAGCTGAAGTTTCTTGCCTCAGTGTACATGAGAACCTGAACTTCATGGCAATTGGTAAGACACAAAGAAAGGTTATTTTTTTTTGTTTGTTTCTTTTTACTGCCCATTCATCACTTTGACACACAGGTTATAGCAGATGTTGTGTTTCCTGGTAGGCTTCACAGATGGCAGTGTGGTTTTGACCAAAGGTGACATCACCAGAGATCGTCACAGTAAAACTCTGACTCTGCACGAGGGAACTAGCCCTGTCACAGGCCTCGCCTTCCGTCAGGTGGCAAAAGTTACCCATTTGTTTATTGCCACCCTGGAGAAAGTTTACGTAAGTCATCATGTACTGTACAGAAATGAGGACAATCCTGTGCAATATCCCTGAAATGTCAAATGACTCAAAATTGTGTCACCTAACAGTTGCTTCATTCCTTGTAAGTTGAACAGTTGGGTATTTGCATTTATGTAAAATTAAAAACTAAAAGTTTAGATTTACTAATATAAAAAAAATACAGGACCCACAGTAGAAACTGAGTCTGTATTTTATTAGTGGTATTTAAATCTTTTTTCAGTAATTTGTATTTTTGATCACAGTCTGAACCCCCTTCAGCATGGAAGATACCAGTGTTGCACATTTTTCACAGAGATGTTCTGCTGTTCTTCAGAGACAAATGCTTTTAGCTGCCCTTTTTTTCAAGGAATTCTGTTGCTCTGCCATTGTCTTTAAAATACCCCTGTTGGATGTAAGTCAGTGACACACTTGGCCAGGTGATAGCCTTCACACAAGCCTTCTTTTTGTGTGACTTTGGGAGTCACCCTGTCAGCCAGTATTTTAGTCTGTCCACAGACATTCCTGGTGGCATCAATAAATGTCATCTCCCCAACACCTTTTTCACTCATGCAGCCCCATAACATCACACACACATCAAGATTGTCCAAACATGCTTGACCTCATCTGATCCAGACAAATTTGTCTTTGGCTCATTTGACCAAAGAATGTTCTCCAGTATTCATTAGGTTTGTTAGCAAAGTTTAATCTTTCAGTTTTGTGCTGAAGAGCAAGCAGGGTTTTTATTCTTGGAGGCTGTACATAGACGTTGATGTTGTGCAGTATCTGAAGCACTTACCCATCTCAGAAAGTTGATTCAGTTCATCTGGATGCAGAGTTTTCAGTGGGAGAAATGTTTCATCACTCATCCAAGTAGGGCTGGACGATATAGCCTCAAAATTATATCATGGTATTTCAAGGAAATTTGTGATATTATTTCTGATGATATAGAAAAAAAATACTGAACAACATTTTATTGGGGATTGCAGCTTACAGGCAGCAGCATTTATTAGTGCAAACAAACTGAAGGGCATTTTCCATTTTTCTTTTCCAAAGAGCTAATGTTATTGATGACAGATCTGATTCGAAGTGTGAATGTATTGCAACATGGTAAATGGACTGGTACTTATATAGTGCTTTTCTACTCAGTCCGAGTACTCAAAGTGCTTTGTACTACATGCATCATTTACCCATTCACACACACATTCATACAAGCACTTTTTTCTAAGCCTAAGTGCTTAGCTAACATTCACTCACACTCTCACTCCGATGAATGCATCGGGGGCAACATGGGGTTCAGTATCTTGCCCAAGGACACTTTGACACACCGACTAGGGGAGCCAGGGATCGAACCACTGACCTTCCGATTGGTGGACGGCCCGCTCTACCTGCTCTGAGTCACAGTCCCCCCCACCGTTCCAGCAGCAGCAGAAGAATTATTATAGTGTAAAAGTAGTGACACAGCAAAAGGCGAATGTAAGCATAAAAGTAGCCTAGGTAGTTTTTTCCATGGAAATTTAAAGTTGAAGTATAACATAACTTCTTTACACTTTAATAATAGCTAAAGTAATTTAACCTTGTAACTGTTCAGAAGCACAGTTTTGTCACATAATAAACTTGAGAAGTTGTAACTTGGGTCTGGCTTTTTAACCAGCTGCGTAAACCCTGCTTTTCCACCATGTAAACGTCAGTAATTTCCATCCACCGTTTGCACTTCCTGTCATACGGAGTGCAACTAGCGTGTGCAACTAGCGAGTGCTCCACTCAGTGGAGTCATTTTGACTTTTGAGTCGCACATGCTAGTATGGCCTCCTCGCGTTCCTTCATAGCCTGGTTGTACTCGATGTGTTTTTTTTCCCTCGAGTGGTGAAACAAGTTTGTTGTTTCCACCTTTAGGGGGAACAGTTTTCTTGCATATTTTGCTAAGCATTGTCCTGTGTTAGAGATTGTTGAAGTAGCTCCCTTTTTACTAAATCGTCATCAGCGGCTGACATGCAGCTCTTGCTGTCATGCATGTCTGGGCTTATTTTGTTGTGTACACTAGGGAACGTAAACGCATTGCGTCACTATATCATTGATACTGTGATATGACACTTTTATGTCACGCAAAAATTTATACTGGTATTATTGCGGATGATATGATATGGCACAGCCCTACATTCAGTCTCAGCTGTACTGTAAAAAGTACACTTGCGTAACAATCAAAACCACCACCATTGCATAGTAATGAACCATGGGATCAGTTTCATGATCGTTAATATGCACATTTTTCATGACCATTAATCAACAGCCATGAGTACTATTCACAGAGAATTGGGGAATGGCTGAAAATTACAGCATTGTAAGATGGTGAAAGATGTACCCTTAGGCTCCCTCCTCGGTTCAGAGATGGTCGTTTGTTGGTCATTGATTAATTTCCTGGATTATTGAGCATGCATCAAGACACTTAACCATCTGTTATTCAGAGCTAGATTTTGCACAGTCTGTGTTGTCTTTTCAATAGTTTACTGATGCAACTGTAGTTCCTCTGAGGATTTGATTGGTCACTGATCTTCCTGTTCTATCATTGTGAAGTCTGACAATCATTTATTTTTCACGTGGAGCCAAAATGCACACATGCAGTAGTGACAGGCCAAAGGTTGAGAAAGAACTTTGAGAAAGTTATTTTTTCTAGGTTGTTTTATACATTTAAGCTATTCGAAATCGCAAGTGCACTGATTTATTTATTTTTTTCCCCAATGATCCCAGGTTTAATAACTTATCTGTCATTGATAATGCAGCTGTTGTAGAATGATTTTCTACTTTGTTACCTGTATTTTTAATGTAGTCTGTCTAAATTTTGTTTTTGATTATTCATAAGAGGAAATACTTAAAAGTAATATAGTTTTTGAGAGATGAGACCATTTGAATTATTGGACCTTTAACTGATAATGCACAGCGGTGTACTCATTTTTTGTTTTATATTGGATTTGTTAGTTTATCCAGCAAATTTTATAGACAACATTTCTGACTTGATGACTATACAGTCCTTCAGCTCGAGAGGATGTCATTTAAACTACTCTTTGCTTTGTCATCTTTCTTTGCTCAGTGTTACACCCTGTCCATCAAGGAGTATCCTAAAGTAGAGCTGGATACACATGGCTGTGCATTGTGCTGCTCCTCCCTGGCAGATCCCTCCCAGGATTCCCAGTTCATTGTGGCTGGTGAAGAATGTGTTTACCTGTACCAGCCTGATGAACGAGGACCCTGTTTTGCCTTTGACGGACACAAGCTATTGGCCCACTGGCATCGTGGATATCTGTTTTTACTCATAAGGGATGTAAAGTCACCCAACAAGTAAGGACATGACTGAATGAATGAGATGAATGTAGTGTTCCTGGAGTATTCCGTCTGAAGGAAGTGAATATTCCATTTGAATAACACAGTATGTCAAACAGAATATTATTCAGAGCTATCTTGAAAATGCATTTTAATTCAATAATTCATAATCATCTTACAGGTAACTCACAGAAACTCTTGTTTCCTATAAGACTGATGATGCACTTTATTTTTAATTCAGGACAGGCTTCAGTAGTGGGGAGAGCTCACCATCAGAGAAACAGCTTCTGACTATCTATGACCTGGACAACAAGTTCATTGCCTACAGCGCCTCTTTTGATGATGTTATTGATGTGGTAGCAGAGTGGGGCTCTTTCTACATTCTGACCAGAGATGGAAAAATGTTGGTTCTCCAGGAGAAAGATACACAAACCAAACTGGAGGTGAGTTCAGACTTTGTAAATGATGATTGATAATAATTTGTTTAAAGAACAACGATGATGAATTGAATCCCCTATAAATTCACTGTTAATCAGGTAGCATAGTTGTCACCTCAATGTTTGTCATTAAAGATGCTGTTTAAGAAGAACCTGTTTGTGATGGCCATAAACCTGGCTAAGAGCCAGCACCTGGACAGTGATGGGCTGTCAGAGATCTTCAGACAGTATGGTGATCACCTCTATCTTAAGGGAGACCATGATGGTGCCATCCAGCAGTACATTCGGTACTGTCATGACTGAAACTTGTTGGTGTCTTACAACTGTTTCCAAAAAGTTGGGGAGCTGTGTAAAATGCAAAACAAACAAACAAAAAACAGAATGAGTTTTGCAAATCATTTAAAGCCTATATTTATTGGAAAGAGTGCAAAGACAACAAGTGTTAGGAGAAATGCTATTGTTATTTTTAAATGTCTTAATTTTTAAATGTGTTTAAATGCTCTGTAATTGTGCAGCCTTAAGGTACTCACTGGATTGCGGATCAAATGAGCCATTAATTAAATCCCTCTTAAAACATCACCGTATTTTCACACAGCACCATTGGGAAACTGGAGCCATCGTATGTCATCAGGAAATTCCTGGACGCACAGAGGATCCACAATCTGACAGCCTATCTGCAAGCCCTGCACAGGCAGTCACTGGCCAACGCAGACCACACTACACTGCTGCTCAACTGTTATACCAAGCTCAAGGACAGCTCCAAGCTAGAAGAATTCATTAAGGTGACTGACTGGTGATAGTGAGCACTGAGGTGTTAGGCTTTTGGTGATAAACACTAATGAAAAGGCAACACAAAATCTAACTTCTATTTAACAATGACATTGTTAAGTTGCTTCCATTAAAGACCAGACTGACCAGAGTCAATAATGGCTGCTATATCATAAAATTGTTTTCTTCTGCCACTGTACTTCAACAGAGCAGTGAAAGTGAAGTCCACTTTGATGTTGAGATCGCCATCAAGGTTCTCCGGCAGGCTGGCTACCACAGCCATGCTGTCTTCTTGGCTGAAAAACACATGCACCATGAGTGGTACCTAAAAATCCAGCTAGAGGACCTGAAGGTACAAATGTGCAAGCAGATATACAAGCCTTTCTTTAGAGAAGGATGTTCATCATTTCTTTGGGCTGCTGAGACTTGGCCAGTTCTTGTGCTTAAGCTCTGACTACTTTTGCTCTTGCCCAGTTGTTTTTCCTATACACTAAAAATGCATCCACTCTATTATTAAGGAACACTTCCTTTGGCAAGCATCACAACTTGTAAATACTTTTTTTATTAGCAACTAAGAGTCTTTCAGTTCTGGTTTGGGATATTTTGGTCTGTTTTTCCTGTAAAAGGCTTCTGTTTCTATGACGTTCTTGGGGTGTCTTGCACTTACTGTTTTTCTAAGGTCTGTTCTCAGATTTTTGATTACGTTTAGGTAAGGGCTCTGTGAGGGCTATGGCAAAAACCTTTAGGTTGCGTCTCTTGAAGTTTGTGTTTACAGTCATTATCCTGCTGTAGAAGTCATCTTCTCATGTAATATTTGCTTCCAGAATTCTTCATCACTACAGTATTTCTTTTCAAAATACATCAAGCATGTTTAGTTGTTCATCTGCAAACTTCTGACTCTGAACTTTGTGCTGACGATGCAGGAAAGGTTTTCTTCTGATGACTTCTCCATTAAGGTAATGTTTGTGCAGTTCTGGCCGCACAGTAGAACAGTTTACATTATGACCTCTGGAAATGGCTACCTGCACTGGGTTTGCTGTGTTCCCGTAGCCTTCTTTATGTTGTCAGTTTTTTTATTTTTAGAGTGCTATGCAGCTGTTTAGAGAAGCTCATGGCTGTTGATTATTGGGATGAGGTTGTGACTAGTCAGAGTATCAATAAAGCTAATTAAGGTCTGAGACCACTGTAAAAGTTACAGGCATGAGAGTCGTCCGTCTTTTTTGGATTTGTCTTTTTTTTTTTTTTTTTTTGCGGTTTT
>VUQI01006411.1:7362-19346 GCA_015106735.1 Paratilapia polleni
TTGCTGCTGTTAAAAAAAAAAAAAAAAAAAAAAGAAAAAAAAAAGAAAAGAAATAGATGTGTTTATACAAACACTGCTCCTCTCATGCATGCACACTTTGCTCCTCCCCCTCCCCTGCTCTGCTGTGTTTTGCCGTCTTGCTGTCATGTGACTCAGTGGCGTTGAGCAGACATGTAGGCTGCAGTGAGTGACAAAGAGGAGTATCCTGAGATACTTTAGGGCTGTAAATAAAAACATTTCATACAGCGATGTACGTAGGCAGGGAATTCTCTACTGTGGCAACACCACCAATTTATGTAAGCACAATAAAAAAAATGTGAAAAAGTTTCCCGGAACGAGCAAAAGAAACAAAGAGGAAGAGAACTCCTTCAGACTGACACAGACCCCTGGCACAGAGACAGAGGCCACTGGCAGAGTCCTTTCAGAGAGGCAAAGAATATCCACCACGTTTAGTTAACGTTGGACAGATTCTAAAATGTTTAAGTCATGGTTCTGTCTTGTAAACCAAAGCCTAGCCTTGACCTTGCTCTCTGTCATTTGTGGAAGATGCACTCAAACCTGTTGATGTCAACTATGCAACAATTTGTTTTTTGGCGAGTTCAACCCCAATTCCAAAAACTTGGCATGCTGTGTAAAATATAAATAAAAACAGAATGCAATGATTTGCAAATCTCATAAACCCATATTCTATTCATAATAGCTCACAGAAAACATCAAATGTTTAAACTGAGAAAATGAACCAATTTAAGAAAATGTCACATTTTGAATTTAATGGCAGCAACACATCTCAGAAAAGCTGGGATAGGGCCATGTTTACCACTGTGTAGCATCCCCTCTTCTTTTAATAAGAGTCCATAAAAATCTAGGAACTGAGGAGACCAGCTGGTGGACTTTTGGGAGAGGAATGTTGTCCCATTCTTGTCTGATATGGGATTCTAGCTGCTCAACAATCCTGGGTCTTCTTTGTCGCATTTTTCATTTCAGTTGGTGAAAGGTTTGGACTGTAGACAGGCCAGTTCACCACTCGGACTCTTCTAATATGAAGCCACGCTGTTGTAATAGTATGCGATTTAACGTTGTCTTTCAGGGAAGGCCTTGCCTATTTCAGCAAAAGACGTCATCTGGATGGGAGCATGTGTTGCTCTAAAACCTGTATACACCTTTCAGCACTGATGGTGCCTTTCCAGATGTTCAAGCTGCCAATTCCATAGGCACTGATGCATCCCCATACCATCAGAGATGCAGGATTTTGAACTGAGTGCTTAATAACAAGCCGGATGGTCCCTCTCCTTTTTAGTCCAGAAGACGTGGCATCTGTGTTTTCCAAAAAGAATTTCAAATTTCAATTCATCTTACCACAGAACAGTTTTCCACTTTGCCTCAGTCCATTTTAAATGAACTTTGGCCTAGAGAAGATGGTGGTGTTTCTAGATCATGTTCACATATGGCTTCTTCTTTAGAGCTTTAACTTGCATTTGTGGTGAACTGTGTTCACAGACTGATTTCTGGAAGTGTTCCTGAGCCCATGCAGTGATTTCCATGATGGAATCATGCCTGTTTTTAATGCAGTGCCACCTGAAGGCCTGAAGATCATGAGCATCCAGTATTTTTTTTTTCTACTTTGTCCCTTGCTCACAGAGATTTCTCCAGATTCTCTGAATATCTCATCATCTACACTACATAATAGTATCAAAAGATTCAAAGTCTTTGCAATTTTACATTGAGGAACATTATTCTGAAATGGTTCCACAATTTATAGATGCAGGTTTTTTTTGCAGACTCTGCCCAGCTTTACTTCTGAGAAACTCTGCCTTTCTAAGATCCAGCTGTTTCTTTTTAGTCCCACTTACTTTTCCAGCCTTTTGTTGCCCACATCCCAACTTCTTTAGTTTTGGGATGGTCTAACTCACAGCTCTGCAGCATGAATATGGAACTTGGCCATTTAAATTGTATACTTACATGACTTCAGATTTCCTGACATTAAAGCGTCCCTGAATACCACCCACCAAAGCAGCAAAGAAAGTTGGCAGTGAGAATGAAGAGTGGGAGAAAGAACACTTTTTTATGTTACTATATAATACTGAGGCACTTTAACTCCTTGCCTTATTTTCCATATGGCACTCCACACACAAGCACACAAAGTATATACATTCCACCACAACCACCCACTGCTTCATAAACCAGGCAAGCTGTGCCTGCTCGATAACATATTCAGAAAAACAGAACAACCAGCACTTCAACCATACTGAGAGCCTCTAGTGCTAATGTAACACACCCTCCAGCCTCTAAATCTCCTGCTTCTGGGGCTGAAATGACTGAAATATTTCAGCTACATATACATAATATGATCTAGTGTATATATATCATATTACACTTTTACATAGACTTGGATCAGATGGTATCAATAAGATTTTAACTGTGCTACTCTTACCATTATGTCTTAATATGATGGCAAACTGGATACAGAGTTGCTGGTACAAAATTGTAACAAATAAATCATCAAGTCTTATGAGACATACAAAACATATTCCTTAAGGGAACCACCTCCCCCTCATAGTCACTACCACATCAGTTGTCTCAACCCTCCAACATAGCACATACTGTAACATTAACCTCACCAGTGGCAAAGTTAACAGAAAGAGAGACCAGCTCCCTCCTGATTGAGCCAATGAGATTAATGAGATGAGAAACATCACCAAAACTCTGCCTCATCGTTCTCTATAATAAGTTTATAAAGTGTGTTATGGCCTACAACACAAGATGAACAGTAACATCACAGTTTCAGCAGCAGAGCCTGATCTTGGTAACAGGTAACAAAGACAGTGACATGTAGTCAGGTTTGTAGCGCTGTAGACTCCATTTCTACCTGTACATGTTTCTACAGCAGAATCACAGTGGTGATCACTCTGAAGGGTCTTTGGGATGGTTTTCAACTTTGATTTGTGTTGTGTTGTACACTATGGAGGAACCCCAAGGTTTATATTGTTATTCTGTAATTATCTGACAATACATTTCAGGACATGTCACAGAGTAATGCAAAAGTAATGTAGTAGTGTAACAATTTACTTTCTACAGGGAGTAATTAAGTGACTCAATGCATTACTTAAAAAAAAAAAAGTTACTAGTGATGTGTAATACATTACTTTTTTTTGCCTAATGACCCCAACACTGCACCTGACAGTTAAGAGCATTAAGAGACAGTTAAGCATTAAACCCATGCAACACCCAGAGAAGCTTGCCCCTCTGCATCATGCACTGCCACTGCAAGAGGCAGAGGGGTGCAACAAGTGCAAACAGGTCTCTTATGATCAGTATTCTTAAATCTTTACATGCTATCTGAACACTGTGGAAACTTTTTGGATGACTTTGTTGAGTTGTCCGTCTTTTGCCCTGATTGTTGGTCATTTTAACATTGATGACAGGTCTAGGACAGCACCACTGAAGAACTGTATTTTTGGATAAATGACTCAGCAAGTGGCAAAACCCAGAGTTAACACAGGACACACTTCACCTCCAGGAAGCTTAGCAGTTCTACAGTTGTAGTGACAGATGCTGCTCTGATTCCTCCATTTGATTCCAAAGACGAGATCTTTATACATACAGAAAACACCACTTTTTCATTCAGGTTTCCTCACTTGTCTAATTGTTTAGATGGTTTCAGCACAAAAAATACAGATGTTAATGCTAGTGGCAAAGGTAGGCTGTGGTGGGAAAGAAACAAATAAAAGAGAATGGAGAATACAAGTGTTTTTAAAGCTGAATTATAACATCTTTAAAGAGGGAGTCATTTTTCTTAATAAAACAAAAATGTAAACATCATTTGTAGTCCTTCTCTCGCTGCCTTTATATACTTCCTCTTTCTTGGATAAAACGTTTTAAACTGCCTGGAATCAGATCTTTTGCATATTGTCAACACTTTCAACACCTCAGATTTTTCCCTACAGGCTTTAAAAACCAGTGTTATTAAGCCAAGAACAACTGCCTTAGTCCTACCTAGACAATGAATTACTAAACGTGATTTTAACATAATTATTCACAAAACAACCTTTAGGTGTTGTTTTGATGTTTTCAATCATGATTTATACGCCACAGCCCCGAGACTGCTCTTAATAGACATAATGACTTCCACTCAAACACAACAAAGGGCAAAACTTCTGCCATGATGTTGTGTTACTGATAAACTGCCACAGACTACTTTGTGTCCCTGTCCTTTAAATGCATACCTCAAAAAATTGCAGATGTATTTCCCTTAAGGTCTATTCTCAGGCCCCTTTTTTCACCATTTCCTCACATCTTACTGTAAACAACAAAATATATTGCCACACCATATGCTGATGACACACTGATTTACATTATGATATTATCAAATGGCAGTGGTTGCACTTGGGTGCTACATTTCTGTGAATGTAACTGCATAAATATCCTCCAGTTAAACAAAGATTAAATAACTATTCTTGGATTTTTTTTGGAATGACAGAGTCCTTCAGTGCCTTTCATGGACACATAATCACAAGGATTTGGACTAAACTGACTACGAGTTAATCTTCAGACTTCAGTTTTTAGCTCTAAATTTTGGGAGCTTGATCTACTCCAGCTCTCATTTTTTTCCTAACATTTCTAATAATGGAAGCCTTTTACTGGATTAAAGTATGAATATCTTTTTTATATCCTGCACATATTTCCAGTGCAATTTTTGTTGTTCTTTTTGATCTGTTTTATTCTGTTTTTTAAATTTTCCTTTTTAAAATTCATTTGGGCTTCTTTTATATTGTCTTTTTACATTCCATGTGCTGCACAAATAAACTTACCTTTCTTTAATGCAGAAAGCTGTGACTTGTGATGGTTTCTAAAAATCACCGGACCATTATTTCATCTGGTCAGTTGTGATAATGTGTCAAACTGGGTTTGCCAGTAGGAAGGAACACAGCAGGAAGCAGAATTCACTTTAAATAGCAGCTCTTTTGGTAACAAGAGACACACTCCCAGCATGCAAAGGACACATCTCTGAACACTGTAATCATAACAGCACTTGCAGTCTAACCACATTCGCCCATAATGAGTGATTGTATTCGAACAATGGAAGAGTGGGAAGAAAATTCTGCAGAATCATGTGAAATACAATAGCGCAATCAACAGCAGGAACAGGAACACAAAAGACTCCAGTGACCTCATCGCACTGGTCCATGCTGGGAGGCTGTTTTCCTACCCCCTAAGGACATTTTAATATATAACAAGTATCACCTGATTCTTGCACCTATACCTGTATGCATGAGATGACCCCATGTCTGTCTAAGATGAGTAATGAATCCATTGTTGCTCCATCTGTACCAGACTGCATTATCTCTCCAGGTTTGTTTGCAAAGATTACAGTGTTCATAGATGAACCTTGGAAGCCTTTTTATGCAACCAGAGGACATCTCCCGCTCCTGCTTTCTCTTAATATTCAGTGTCCTGAATAACCGCTGAAGCACAGCATTCCTCCCTGCTTTTATATGACAAAAATGTCAAGTGGTCCCGGCTCCACACTCAAAGCTAGGTGATATATTATCTCTCAAATTCAGCCTTTGGGATATTTATTAGAGTATTTCAGTCTGCCAATTCATCATGTAAATGTTGTTCCTGTCTGCCAAACTGCTCAGTAAAATATTGGATTGGGGCACTGCGTGCACTCAATTTCTTTGACTTGTCATTGTCAACAAATGAGCAAGTTAAAGTCAGGCAGGTTAAATAAGTTTAATATCTGTGAGGGTAAAACTACTGCAACCAAAGTAAGACCACTTCAGATGAGTTGTAAATGGATAAAATCCTACAACATAGTGGGGAAAGGAAAAGGTTACTGCATCAAGAATACATTTCACATATTTAATTCATTCTTGTTTACCCGTTACTTAAAGTGACAGGCTCATATGGCTAGAGTATAATACTTAACAGTTTTTGTGTCCTGTATTCCCCATTCCAGCTGCAAAATTTTTTTATTGTTTTTTTCCTGATGTTTTTACTTTCCTGCTTCAAAAGCTAATATTAAGTTTTCAGTTTAACTGGAAGAGAGAAATCATATGTCTGTGACAAGGCAAGTTCTATAGGAAGCACTGATAAGGTCCTGCTGGAGAATCTCAAGCAGCAATAAGGCTAATGTGGAATTATTAGGATTGACCATGTATGGCCTGAAAGAGATACAATGAAATCTTAAATCAATTTTGAAACTTACAGGCAACGAGTGAAGGGCAGCAGGGATTGGTGTGATGCTGTCACTTTTCTTAGAACCTGTTAAAAGCCTTGAAGCTCTGTTTGTATGAGCTGTACTCTTTGGATATTTTGCCTGCTGAATAATCTGCTTTTAAAGTACAGTGAAAAAGATTCTTGAGAATGATCACGATTCTCTTTTTCTTCTTTTTTGTTTAACTATCACAGTAATCCAGAGATTGTTTCCATTTTCAGTGAACCCATGGATGTTCAGACAACAGTGTCAGACATGGAAAACCTCAGCAATATGAAAAAAAAAAACATCTTACAGCTCAGCAGTTGGTTTGGTCTTCCCAGAGATGAAAATAAAGCATGTAGTATAGACCCTCAGACTGACTTACAGACCAACAGGTGGTGTATTATCACATGGAGGCTTACTTCATGGCCTGACCTGAGATCCGGTGTGTCAAGGCACTTGATGCTTTTGCACTTTTGTAGCACTTAATGCTTTGTTATGCTGAACGCTATAAGTTTATAGAGGTTTTACGTGTCAAGGAATTTTGCAAAGTATTGTTCCCTTGCTTTCAAAATCTTAGTAAGAACAGTTCATGGCAGATTCTTTCCCCTGCTTTTCTCAATACCTATAACAATAACCTGAAAAGACATTTGAGAAGTCTGCTCCTTTTTCTGCACTTTGCTCATGATAAAAAATGACAATTATATTAGAGTGAAAGGTACAATCTGCATTTTTTTTCCAGGTGTGCATTTTATGATGTTATTTCTCAAATAAATTTCTGTCAGGTCCACTTTAGTAAAAAACAAAAACAAAAAAAAAAAAAAAAGGTTATGTTATTCAATCTGCAGTAATTCTTCTAGGACCTCCGCACCCTACCATACTAGCACATACATGGAGCATGTAAGGTTTGGAGAGCTGCAGCAAGACCCCAGCACAGACCTGATTTAGTCCAAAATAGCATAAAATGGAAAAGCTGTGGTGGAAATAGTTTGCAAAGTGGCTTGCAGAAGCAGCAGCAATTATATGTAGGCTGAAACAGTTTAATCGAGGATTTAGGTGGCAGAAATGAACCTTCTCTGCTTTCTCCAAAGGGGTTCAGAGTAAAGCTACTGCTCCTCTACATTGATCCAGTTACAGATCCAGATTGATCGACATCGATCCAAGGATCCAGTTGTGGTGGTTCAGACATTTGACTACACTGCCTCCCAGATGCCTCCTAGGTGAGGTGAATGGGGTATGTCCAACTGAGAGGAGACCCCGGGACACACTGGAGAGGTTATCTCTTTTCGCCTATGTGTCCCTCCAGAGGTACTAGAAGTGTGTGGAGGGACAAGGGAGGTCTGGGTGTCGCTGCTTAGAGTGCTGACTCCATGACCTCCCTTGGCAGAAAATGTACGTATATATGCATGTATGGATTTATTTATATATAACTTTAGGAAGACACACATACTCCCACCCCAGGAATATTTTTGATTGACTGGACAGACAGACAGAGAAAAGCATGTGCATACAGTCACAGATCTGTGTTTCAATGGCTGATAAAGGAGCCCTGGTTTCCAAAGGACCTCTTCTTGACCTGACAAATATAGAACAGGAAGTCACAGTGTGATAAACACCAGGTATCTGCTGATGCTTATGAACTTTGTTGCTTCTGTGTCAGAGTTGCACAAAGGTGACTGCTGTTTGGCTTGTGTGTTTGACAGTAAAGATACTTTACACTCAGCTCTCCTTTAAAGAATCCAGAGGCACACAGTGGGAACAAAAGGCTTCATTTCAGATGAAGATCATGACACAGATTAGCTGCTCTGTAACATAACACAGCTTGCCCATCTATGACTTCTTTTTCTGTGCAGTTCAATTTCTTCAGCTGTGTATCTTCAAAACAGCACCTGGCACAATGCTACAGATAGTGGAGTGCATTTCACTTGAGGTAAAGATCACATGGTGCTGTCACAAAGAAAAGGAAAAAAAACGAAACAGTATGTGCCCTTCAGTTTGTTGGAAGTCAGAGGAAATGCTTTGCCTCTCTTGACAGGTTAGCAGGTGATGCAGTATTGAGTATCGGTTTGGATTTATAGTGTTGCTTTGTAACCAGGAAGCCCTCTGGCATAGTGCTGACAAACAGAGAGCCTTGGCATTTTCAAGCAGAGCAGAAGCTTTCTCCAATGTCATACGGGAGACACACGCTCACATTTTTTTCTGATGCAACTTTTGCTTTAAAGGCAAGTAGCTTAGAATGTCTGGACATGTTACAAAGATAGCTCTTACAGCATACATTATGGCTTTGGAGAGTTACTTTCAGTTTTTTTTTTTACGTGTAGTCAATACAGTGACCAGCTGCATCTCCATACTAGTAATGCAGTGTTGGCATACAGAATCAATGCCAATGCCTCTGACAAGAAGGGACAACTCTTACATTGCCACTGCCACCCACTGACAGCAAAAGCAGTACTTACAAGCTGAGATCACAGACTGTATATAAATGATGGATGTAGCTACTAGGTTGGAAAAGTGAAGCCAAATGTGTCTTAAGGTACAAAGTGCTGTCTCTGGATCCAGTATACTACCATTCAAAATGTACAGCTTCTCCTATGTTTTTGGAAAAGTCAATTAAATTCAATTCAATTTTATTTATATAGCGCCAATTCACAACAATAGTTGCCTTTGTATTTTAGGGTAAAGACCCTACAATATTAGAGTTAAAGTCAGTGTGATGTCATTAGCTAAATTCACTCCTCCTGGTCAGTGTGCTGAAAAACAACCACTATCTGAGGACTAATATGGACTGAATAATGGAGCTACTTTTCAATCAGATTTCACTAGCTATATCCTCTTGTCCAAATGAGGGACAACCAAGGGGGCATCCACACAGGAAGCCACACTAGTTACGCAATGCTTTGAACCTGACAGTGGAAATTTCCGGCTCCCATTGCCTAGGTAACCCTCTAATGTACTGTATTTATCACCCTGTCATATGTCAATCAATGGTACATTTCACTCTCACTGGTAGTAGCTTGCTCCCCTCAAAGTTGAGAAGAGTATCCACCCATTTAGCATCACTAGCAGTTTTTTTTCCACCCTTCATCGCTTGACGTTGCCAAATATTGACTTTCTGTGGCTTCTGGTCACCACATGGCTGCTAGTCGCTTCCTGTGTGGATGCCCCTTTAGAGGCTCTTGGTTTCTAACCCAGGCAGGGCCACCCTGTGTGGGGTTTACATGTTATTCCCATGTTTGCACAGGGTTTCTAAATGTCAGAAGTTTTACTGTCTTAAAACAAACAATATAGCACCTACCAAACTCGAAGCTTCAGCATGGTACTTCACAGACCAATGGGTTATCTCTATGTAATTATGTAATTATTATTATTATCATACAATTATTTAGCTCATGTATGTGTCCGATGTGCATAAATGTGGGATCTTTAGTGGTGGGAACCTCATAAGGACCCTGCTACGGTGTGTTAAGGCAGGCATTTTATAAAATTAAAGGGATGCCTCACAGCACAAAAGGTTCTTGGTTTCAGGGTTGGCTAAGGACTTGTGTGGAGTTTGCATGTTCACCCCATGTCTGCAAAGGTTTCTTCTGGGAACTCTGGCATCCTCGCACAGACATATTTGTTAGGACAATTAAACTTCTTTCTGCCTGTCCCTTATTCACCAGGGGTTGCCACAGTGGATGGATCTGCATGTTTGATTTGTCAGATTTATGCCGGATGCCCTTCTTGACACAACCCTCTCAGGGATTTGTGTCTCCTCTTGGTCTCGAACCAGGGATCGTAGGGAAATGTGTTAGGATAATTGGCATTTCTGAACTGGCAGTAGGTGTGAATGTGGAAAGTCTACCCTGCCTCTCGTCCTGTGATAGCTGGGATAGGCTCCAGCCCCCCTGTGGCCCTGAGCTGGACAAGTGTTAAGAAAATGAATGGATGGGAAATAGCTTTAATCCTGATGTCTGGAGAAAATGTCTTTCACAGGTTAAGGTGTGTTCTCAGAAGGGTGCAATTGTTTTTTGCATACTGATTTGTTTCTGTGTTTGCTTGGCCGCAAGTTCTCTGGACAAACAAGAAGTGACCTAAATTCAATCAAACTGGATTCATCTAAACTAATAGACTTTGTCCTTGTTGATCTATTTAATGGCATTTTCAATTAGTTTTTTAATTAGACACATTGTATTCCAAGCAACATTTTCACAGCAGGGGAGAGCAAGATTCCCAGAATTGTAGCATATGAAAATGTCTACTATGAGGACCATAAAAGCCTCAGTGTATCACTGGAATACTGTATAATGATCTGATGGAGAAATCACAGTGGCATGTAATGTTCCCTGATGTGTAATGACGGTTTCTCTAGTTAATGATGCCAAACAAAACAAAGAAAACAGACGCCACAAACAAAATTATGTTCAACCTACACCGAAGGAGAAGTCTTCACTGTGAAAAATTACTTTTTTGCTGTGACTGATCCAGAATTATAATAACTACATGCCACAGGGACTGGGTGTAAGGCCAAAGCTGCAGAGTAGAAATACAAGGGGATGTTGAGGTGGCAAGACTACAGGATCTTTATCTTGGAATCATACTCCTAATTAAAAGGCTACAAAAGCAAATAGATCTAGAAGAGTTTTTACTAGCTTGCAGCTCTGTAGGCGAGACAGATTTATTTATAACACTGCTCTGTCACTGCAAATGAAGTAAGGCTGTATAATTGATGACAGGAAGATAGTTTAAGATATGTCCAGAAATAGGTCTGGTCTACAGAGAGTGGTTCTGACGGCTTTACACTGAAGCCTTCATCAAATTCAGCACAGTAAGAACCAGCCTGGTATGGTGAAATCACACATGAATAACATGCCAAGTCATTTTGCTTGGTATCACTACACATTATTTACTTTGTGTGTAATTACACACCTTGAATGATAATCAGTACCTAATCTCTTTATGTATAATTTAACGTAAAGTCACAAAAAAAAAAAAAAAACTTAACAAAAAAACAAAAAAAAAAAAAAAAAACTTGACATGACATGCAAAAATGTGACTGAAGTTCATGCCTGCCATTTACATGCATTGCCAAGATATCACATTGTAAGAACAGTAGAATCTGGGACGGACAAAAGAAAAAAAACAAAAGGAACAAATACAGTATCAGAGTGTAACAGCTCAAGATTTTTTTTTACTATTGTAGAAAACTACTGAAGAGATCTTAACTTTGAAATAACATACATGGAATTGCATAGTTAGAAAAAAAGTGTAAACCAAGGAAAATACATTTTATATTTTACATTCCTGCAGGTGGCCAATGTTTGCCTTGATGGCCACAGTTTCATGCAGTGGTTACCTGAAATGGTTTTTAACTAATAGGTGTGCCTTGTGAAAGTCAAGGGGTGAAATTTCACTTGTGTTGTGCTTAACCTGATTCAGCTTCCTTTGTAATCTGTATTTTGGCAAGAGCTACTCAAAGAAATAAAGGAAAGACAGTTCATCATTATTTTAAAACATGAAAGCCATTCAGTCTGTAAAAATTTTAAGAACTTCAAAGTTTCTCAAAAACCTGTGATGAAACCGGCTCTCATGAGGACCACCCCAGGAAAGGAAGACCTCTCCTCTCTGCAGCAGAGGAGAAGTTCATCAGATTTACCAGCCTCAAAAAAAATCACCAATTAATGGTCCTTCAAGATTAAAGCCCACATCAGTACTTCACAGAAATCAAGCAGCAGACACATCTCTAGATCAAGTGTTGCAAGGAGACCGTGTGAATCAGGCTGTCCTTGTCAAATTGCTGTGCAGG
>VUQI01006411.1:19366-29949 GCA_015106735.1 Paratilapia polleni
GCAAGAAAAAAAAACAAAAAAAAAAACTACTGAGTGAGACCAACAAGAAGAGATTTATCTGAACCAAGAAACAGTCTGAACTTTGGACTGATCAGGGAACATTAGCACAATATATACACATGTTAATCAACTCTACATCTCCTAAAACACATCGCAACCGGGTCAGATCTTTGTCACTTTGAATTTGTCATTTTTAAGCAGGAAGAAAGCAATATATTTATTTATTGATCCTTCAGTCTATCCCTGCAGTTGTGAGTGTGTGACAAATCAATAATTGTGCTCACAGGGTGCTGAGCTCCTCTGTGGTTCTTTTCAGTTACTTTCACCAAGCACTGTATATCATATACTTTACCTTTTATCCCCACCATATTCAAAAAAACTACACCAAGTGGCTTGATAGTAAGTAGTAATGTGGATAGTAAAAATAAAAGGATTCACAGACCTTCACGTGTTGTAACCATGGGCACTGAGTCATTTCATACTGAAAGCAGTAGTTTAAAAAGAACTTTATAAAAAGAATTAAGGGAGTAATTGTCAATTTGTTCCATGTTTTTCATCCAAATAAATAAATCCTTCAATATGAATTGTGCTTTTAAGAATGCTAGTGACAAACACTGACCTGAGCTCAGTGTGTTCTACCATCAGTACCTTGACAGAGCCTGTGCATAAAGAGGCTATAACTTCCACTTAAGCATGAGTGGCTAAAATATTCCTGCACCCCAGGAAAGTCTAATACATTTTTTTTCTAATTTTGTCCAGTGTGTTACTATTTTATTGTATTATTTAAATTGTCTAATTCTATGATTTCTTTTGTTTTCTAGAACATAGGACCTATTGGAGGGGACAGAAACTGGAAGGGCATCGGCATCTCTCTGCTGGTTATTGTGGTGGTGCTGTCACTCATTGGACTGTCCATTGTTCTGCTGTCAAAAGGTGAGGACCCATGCACAAAAGACAAAATGAAGTCACATTTAGGTCATAGGTAATTGCACAATGATCATGTTTATTACACACTAGCAGAAACATTAGCACCACTTAAACTGCTGATTACAAATGTATATTAGCCTTTCTCTATCCGAACCAGAAAAATGGACCAAACCACCACAGGCTGTGTCCATAGGCTCCTTCCAGCTACATAAATCAAATAACCTGCTGTCTGACCCAGAGTTCCAAATGTTTTGTATTTTATATTTGTTTTTTTTGAATGTCATTTTAACTTTTTATTTCAATTCAGTTTATTGTCAGTTTCCAGAGCTTACTCGCTTCAGTTTACTTTTTTTTTGTTTAAACGTGTTTAGTTTTGGTCAGAGCCCTTGAATGGAGAGTTTCGTCAGCGGGGGTTCAGAATGCCGTATCGTCACGTGGTTCGTGTAGACTTCAAATAGTTCCCAGAAGTACTTAGCACGCACATGGAATATATGAATATATAGGTATAAAGCTCAGTTTTACAGTAATTAATAGTGTATAAATGGATTGATCTACATTAGCTTTGATACCACAGTGAAGTGTGTATATATATATATATATATATATATATATATATCTCAAATTGTTCAAGGATTAATGTGAGGGCAAGCCTTACCTGCCTTCTTGACATATTTAAGCTTGTATTAGCATGCTGCTGTTCTTAATTTGTTTTGTTCTTTTTTAGCAGTCACAGCTTAAGATTTATTGTTATAGTTTGATGGAAAAGAATAAAAATTTAAAATATTTCGAGCAGTTTTTCTTCATTGTGGTTTCAGTAATCCCATGATAACTCAGACTGTTAAAAAAAAAAAAAAGTGGTCCACTGGAGTGAATGGAGATGACACAAATCTTCCATTCGAGGGCTCTGTTTTTGGTTCCATTTTTATTAGTTTCAGTGTTACAATACAGATGCTTGACTGACAGTCATATTGACGTCCCATTCTCGGTTCAAATTTGCATGAATACCTCCTCTTGGTGGTTGTGTTGACAAATTTGATTTGTTTTAGTTTTGTAAGTACACAGGACTATTTTATTTTTTTCTGGTTTAGCTTTTATTTTGTTTTCAGTTAACTACATGTTTTTAAACCTAGCTTTAATTTTTAATTTACTGTAATAACCTGAGTGAGTGAGCATGAAGCTTTGATTCAGCTGACATGGTGAAACGTAGATGAGCTTGTTTTGATTATCAAGGGCGATGTGTGTTGAAAGTTTTGTGTTAATCTTTTTACTTCTGAGATGTCTTCTATGAGCTTCTGAAAATCTGTTTGATTTTGTAAATAATCAGATGAGTGACAATATTCCCTTCCTTATCAGATCTGCATGTGCATTTACCAACACATGTAATGTACCCTTATCACTGCCTGACATGAGTGTACACTTATTATGGCAAACATTTGATTGACACCTTAAAAATCAGTGAACAATGAACATTAACAACATTTGTATGTTGTACCAGGAGCATTAGCATTAACACAGCAAAATAAAAACAAATGAATAATATTGTATTTAAGCTTCCGTCTTGGCTACATTACATTAGTATCATTCTCAGTTTGCATATTGTCTGCAAATTCTGTTGTTTTTTTTCTGCCCTCATTAGCATACCATTCATTAATTCAGTGCAGTCACTGTACACAGCACATAAGTCAATGACTGAGGTAAATCACTACAGGTTTTAATTGTTTACTGGGAAAATATGAGGAAGAGATAATGAAAAATAGAGAAGGGACTGTGTAAGGCAACATCTGGAAGGGATTTACTGCCCGAGTTGTCACTCAACAGAATCTTTTGTTTTCCAATCAGTTATGAAAAATGCAGTTTGTGTAGGCACTGTACATTACTACCACAATGACTTCCTTACATCACATTACCTTTTCTTTGTGTGATTCTGTTGAAAATGTATTTAAACATCTGGCTTCTCATGTGATTTTTGTCTGTAAATCTTTAAATTTAGTTCTTTTTGACAAAGTATCAAATTACCAAAAAACGTAACGACTGGTTGTTGTTTGTTTTTTTTCCCTTTTCTTCGTAGATGATGGTAGTAAACCCTTTGGTTCACCTTTGACACTGGAGGACCTCTTTCAAAGAAACTTCCAAATACATGATCCTGATGCAAAGTGGACCAGTGGTGAGTATGTTAAAATACCAGAATTCAGACCCAAAGTAAACACTGCCAATACCTGAAATTATCTGAAAACTTCCCTGACTTTAAGTTTGCATTCATAATGTTTTTGAATGATTGTGCAAAATTTTTAATTATATTACATTTTAGCATTATTAAATATATTTATTTTGTGAGATTATCTAAGCATCACACCCTTGGTAGGGTTAAAGTTTGGGAAAGATCTGCTCATGGCAAATGATTTGGATGTGATTGATGTCACTGATGCATAGGTATGGCTAAGTTTAGCCATTCCAAACATTCAGCATTAATAAGGGTTTGCATTTTTGTTTTTCTTGAATAGAAAAGGCCTTTAAATTGCAATAACTCTTGACAAAGTGTCAGCCATTTTTAAAGACTTATTGAATTTTCATGCTTCTATTTCATTCTGTTCCCCCCTTGTCATCAGTGTTCAGGTAGGAGACAATCAAATAAACTTTCACTTGTCAATTTATTGATGGTTACAGCAGAGCAGATCTAGGTCGAGACCTGGCCTCACTGGGGGTGGTAGAGACTACAAAAAAAAAATGGCGAGACTAGGAGGAGTCTATAGTCAAACTGGAATCTCTGTGTTGTAAACATTTATTTGCTTTGCAGCTTCTTCAGATATATTAAATAAAGTCAGGAGAACATGTAATCCCTATTTATTACAACATCCTATCTAAGGTCTAAGGATGAGCTCGATTTATAAGTCTGGCGTATTTATATTCACCGAGATTGTATTTCAGGCATCTTTTTGTGTGTCCAACATTAAAATTTTTACAGGGATGACTTTTTTCCCTTTGCAGTGTACTGAGCAATGTTCATATATAGCATCCATGACTTTATATTCCCACTAGTCTTTTGGCCATTACTTTCCTCCTTTATGGTTGTGAATAACTGTGAACCAGCTTGTCTCTTAAGTTGTTTTCACACATGAACTCCTACAAATGTCAGGAGAATCAGGCAGCACACAGGATGACCAGCCACCAGATGTGAATACATTGGACTGTTACCAGGACTATTCTCACATTGGTGGAAGCAGACCACACAGACTTTGTACTAGGAAGCTGGCAGTTAAGACCATTTAACTGTGATGGACATTTGCATTCTCACATACACCTCCACCAGGTAATGTCTGCATAATTTCAGGCTGCAGTGCATGTGAAAATGGTTTTATAGTAGTGGAGCACATTAAGCATACAGTACTGTACAAAAGTCTTGAGCCAGCCACTCCATTTTTTTTATATTTTGCTAGGAAAATGGGAAACAGGTGCAGTGATTTATTGAAACAAGGGCAAACATACATGTAAATACAGTATATAAGGCAAGAATAGAGTTTGTACAATTCTATCGAGCTTGAAAGTCAATATTTGGTATGACCACCTTTATTCTTCAACATAGCCTGAACTCTCTTAGCCAAGCTTTCTTGTAATTTCTTTAAGTAGTCTTCAGGAATAGTTCTCCAGTAATTATGTAACCTATGCATACCTCAGCCTTTTCTCCCTGTTTCCCTTCTTTAAGAAGGGCTTCTTGACAGCCACCCTTCCACTGAGACCATTTCTGATGAGGCTTTGGTGAATAGTAGATGGATCAACTGAACGTCAAGACCTCTCAGGTCCTGTGTTAGGTGCTCGATTTTTTTCTTATGGTCATCTGTTAGATACTGTTCATCTGCTGTAGATCGTTTTTAGATCTGTCACTTCTTTTGTCCTCCACTTGTCCAGTTTCCTCAAATTCTTTACTGACACACTGCACACCATGCTGAGATGACAAATTTTCAGCTATGTTATGCCTGTCAAACTGTTATCTTGAGCAATTTTCATAGATTCAACTAAAGAAATTGGAAAAAATTATATATTTTTGCAAAAGGCTGCTAGTAACAAAGTGCCTACAGATACAATTAAAAATTGTTTTTTGCTTGAATGATTCATAGGTCAGCATTAAGTGGGATAACAAAGAAAAAATTATCTGAAAATGATCAGGTACAAGGACTGGACTGAAAATGAAAGGAAAATGCAGCCAATGTCTAAAGAAAAACTTTGAAAGACCTTCAGAAAGCCTGGAGAACTATTGATCAAGACCACTTTTAAAAATACAACAAGGTCTGGTTCCTTGGAAGCAAAATATAAAGAAATGAGGGGTAGCTCAAGACTTTTGCACAGTGCTTTATTTTGGAAAGTTCATAATCAAAGGGACAGTCTCGTCAGTCTCCTTTAGTACATCCCAATTAGATTATAGTATTGTAAATTTGATTGCTGAATTGGTTCTTGCAGCTTACAGTAAATACATGAGCTCATACTGTATGTACTGTACTAGACCTGACTGCACTCTACAGAGTTGGCATTGTGTTTGAAATGCACAGACACATTTTAAATAAAATGTCATATATTGAGATTTTCTGTCAATGTCCATTTCAAAATTATGCTTCTGCTTTGCTGGATCAGATGGTATTTTTTAATGTTAAGGATGAAAAAAAACACAATTCATGGCATACAGGAACATGGTTTACCTTGAAAATCTTCCACAAAAGAGACAAGAAGCAGACAATAACAAAAGATGAAGAAAAATCAAACCAACAGTGACAAGTTAAATAGAGTTTCAGAGTTTATCACTGCTTCTCATGAGTGTACTCCTACTTTGAATCTTTTGATGAAAACATGAGCAATACTTTCTTTAGGATCTACAGGATAAGCAAGGAATTTCACTCTGGACAACTGAAGACCTTAAATGAGAGTAAACTTAAACTACAAATTGCCCGTACCCAGAACCTTTATAACCCACTCTTGTGTACCTGTATTTCTGAATAGATGAGGCCAGAATAAGCTCCTAGTTTTTGATGTTTTTTTAGCCTTTTATTGGGGAAAAAAAAAGTTCATTTCTAAACTGCTTACTGGCTGGATGAAACCAAAAACAGCAGTTTCCTCAGCATATAGTGAAGACATAGAAATGGTGTCTAATGGTCTTCTTTTCTGTTCTTGTTTTCTTACATTACCTGCTTTCTGCATGTGCTAAAACAACCAGCCCTAGATTCAATATGTGGTCTGTTTTAAATGACTGGAATAATGAAAAATTAAAGATAATTAAAACATGCTCTTGAAACATTCTCCCAAATTTAACAAATACAATAATTTAAAGTAAACTTTACCACTGCAACACCATGAGCACAAAGAGCTATTATTAATGAGTTTTGGGTGGTTTATAGTCAACAATTGGAAATGAAATTCTTAAGTGACACTTGGAGAACTCTAATAGTTTTCTTTGTTTCTATTAAGAGGCCAAGATGTGCTCTCCCTGCAGACTCACCATGAAAAACACATCAACACAAGTACCACTTGTCATAATGGAAGGACTTTATTCTTTCGAGGCTCTCTGGTGAATGGTTTTGCTCCAGATGTCAGTATTGGTGCTTTCAAGCCGTCTGATCCATGCTTTGTCTGACAGGACTGCTGTGGTTGGCTCCTCTCAGTCATGCTTGGTTTTCCGCTTCTGAAAGCCAAACCTTGAAAATCTATATGGTCCTCTCAAATGCTGCCTGTCTTAGAGGCAGAAGAGTAAAAGTCCCTGAGTAATCTTAAAGGTTCTCAGGTTGGCTTTTATCAAAAAAATATTTCTTGCATTGGTAAAAGTTATTGCTGAAAAAAGGTCACAAAATTCAAAGAACTTTGTAGAGCTACTTTCTGAAAGGTTGCCTTGCTTCTCTATTTTGTAACTGGTTTTGGAAAGGTTGTAGATCATATTCATAGCATTTTTTACAGGTATATTAATAGCTTTTCCTACCGTTTGTTCAAAGCAGGCACATTACATTATTACACATAAATTATGTATTGTGTTGATTTCATGTGATGAATGCATTAATTCATCCTTCCACATCTGTCACATTGTCTCAGTCATTTGAGTTTTTCCCTCTAAAACTGCAGTAATGAATTAAACAAACCTCAGTAAACCTGGTGGACTCCTGGGAATTTAATGAAATTTGTGAATCTTCTGTGGTCACTTTTTAGCCTTATTTCAGTGATAGATGAGGTGACAATATACACTCACTGGTCACTTCATTAGGTACACCTGTTCATTAAAACAAATATTTAATCAGCCAATCACATGGCAGCTACTCAGTCCATATAAGACATGGTCAAAATGACCTGCTGAAGTTCAAACCGAGCATCAAAATGGGGCAAAAAGGTGATTTAAGTGACTCTGAATGTGGCATGTCTGAGTATTTCAGAAACTGCTGATCTACTGGGATTTTCCCACACAACCATCTCTAGGGTTTACAGAGAATGGCCTGAAAAAGAGAAAATATCCAGTGAGCAGCAGTTCTCTGGGAGAAAAAGACTTGTTGATGTCAGAGGTCAGAGGAGAATGGCCAGACTGCTTTGAGTTGATAAGGAGGCAACAGTAACTCAATTAATCACTTGTTACAACCAAGGTATGCAGAAGAGCATCTCTGAATGCACAACACATTGAGCAGATGGGCGACAGCAGCAGGAGACCACACTGGGTGTTACTCCTGTTAGCTAAGAACAGGAAACTGAGGCTACAGTTGGCACGGGCTCACCAAAATTGGACAATAGAAGACTGGAAAAACGTTGCCTGGTCTGATGAGTCTCCATTTCACACGGTAGGGTCAGGCTCGCTTTGTATCAGTGGTTCATGATGGTGGTGGTGGTGTAATGGTGTGGGGGATATTTTATTGGCACACTTTGGGCTCCTTAGTACCAAATGATCATCCTTTAAACCCCACAGCCTACCTGAGTATTATTGCTGACCATATCCATCCCTTTATGACCACAGTGTACCCATCTTCTGATGTCTGCTTCCAGCAGGATAACGCACCGTGTCACAAATGCCAAATCTCAATCTGGTTTCTTGAACATGACAATGAGTTCACTCAAATGGCCTCCACAGTCACCAGATCTCAATCCAACAGAGCACCTTTGGGATGTGGAGGAATGGGAGATTAGCATCATGGATGTGCAGGCGACAAATCTGCAGTAGCTGCATGATGCAGTCATGTCAATAAGGACCAAAAGCTCTGAGGAATGTTTCTGGCACCTTGTTGAATCTGTGCCATGAAGAATTAAGGCAGTTCTGAAGGCAAAAGGGGGTCCAAGGTGTACCTTGTGAAGCAGACAGTGAGTATATATTCTGTGATTTAACACATATCTTGTGGGTCTTTGTATGTTTGAATGCAACATAAATACCTGAATTCATACATTTGCCTCATCACCACAAGACATGTCAGCTTTTCCACAATGAAATGAACAACAATCTTATGTCTGGGCTCCAAGAGTGCACCCTATTATTGATGTGCTGGCATTACATCAGCGATCCTCTCAGCCATTCAAGGATAATTACAATGTATAATAGTACAGACTTAAACAAAATAAAAATGTTTGCAAGCAAGGTAAATGAAACATAGCAAATGCAGGTAAAAAAAAAAAAAAAAAAAAAAAAAAAAAAAAAAAAAAAAAAAAAAAAAAAAAAAAAAAAAAAAAAAAAAAAAAAAAAAAAAAAAAAAGCTGCTTTTAAAATATATTCTCAAACACACCACATCATTTTGGAAGCAGTCTCCCCTTTTAAAAACTCTCCCAGTGACCGAGAGGAAAATAAGTTTCTGCTCTCTCTGTTGCCTCGCTGTGTTCTTGAAATGAATAATAAACACTTGGCCAAGGGCTCTTTGAGTCGTTGCTCATTCATTACTTGACCTGTTTCGATCACAAAGCGGCAACAAGACAAACTTTTATTGTTCCAAAGCACCAAATGTTCACATTGTATCTCCAGGGTGCTGACAGGGTTATTGTTCAATACAGATAGCTCTGCAGTACTTAGCCAGTGCTGAGATTTTTGGCCTCCAAACCTCAAAGTACTTTCACCAACTGTTCAAGCTTATCTCTGGCAAACTGTAACAGGGATTGTCCCTGACTGTAAATACCAGCAACAGCTACAGGAACCTCAAGAACATTCAGAATGCAGTGAGAGGAAAGCATCCATACTGTTGTAGCATTTTAGGTGATTTTGGATTGCTTTTCCCCCCCTTTTTCAGCCGTAAGACTTGTTTTAAGCACCAACATTCCTCAGTGTTTAGGGGTGGATGGAGACCAAAGCTGAGCTCAAAGTAGAGAGCATTTTGTATCATATGGGAGAATGATGTTTCCGCTGTAGCTGTATATGTACACATTTAACTTCTTCACCATAAATTTAAAGGTGTGTAATGTTGACTGAGAACCTACACAGACACAGTGTGTAATGTTGTCTTATCTACTTATTTCACAGTCCCAATTCTAGTTGATTTGGCAATTTCTGTAGGTAAAGATGGTAAAAGCAAATGTGGTTTAATACTACAGGTCACAGAAGTCTGGAGGCAGCCATGTCATTTCATGAAAGATGTCAGGCAATAATTGGCCTTTTTGCATCATTCTGTGAGCTACTGTGAGTTTCACTGAGCCCTGCTGTTCACAGACTGACGCCCTGTGCAGTGCCGAAAGATCAAAGTCAAAGTTGGTAACCGTCTGAGAAGTTAAGAGATGTACAGCCTGTCACCTGCTGCTCTTCATTTAACCACTTGCAGTGACTGCTCCTTCTTTTTCCATCACTCCCTGTGATATCTCAAACCGACCTGCTGTGGAATAATGCCAAAAATGACACTGCTGTGTTTTTTTTCCAGTCCAGTCTCATAACGAAACGTGAAATAGTCAAAAAACAAAAAAAAGAAAATCAATTTTTTTCATGTTCATGCACACAAATTGTCATACTTTTTTCACTGCATGTCAAGGGGAAGTACATTTTGTGTCAGAAGCACAATTGAGAAATCAGAGGTGTCACCATGGCAACCAAAAAAAGCTTTAAAAGACATAGCAACAGTTGTATTTTAATCCAAGCCATCATGATCTTTTTCTAAACCTAACCGAGTAGTTTTTAATGCCTAACCTTAACCAACATTTTAATTTAACAACTTAAATGATACAAATGATGTGAAGAATCTGTGATGTGTAAGGGGAGAAATGATTTGCTACCTTGCTATTATTCTCAAAACACCTGACAACATCTCAGTCTAATAAAGAAAAGTGACAACACAAACTGAGTACTGCCCAGATGTTGACACATTTTAAAAGAAATGTCAAAAATCAAAGCAGACTTTCAGTTGGAGTAAAGCTCCAAAATCCCAGAATCTTGTTTAATTAGATGCATTAGTCCCTGCCTGGCAAATACCCACATCTCTTAAACTCTGTGCCTGCAGTTTAACTGAAGAGCAGTGGAGCAGAAACAAGCATTTGACTAATGGATTATTTGTTTAATTGGCAACTATTTTAATTAATCTCTGAAGTCACATTTTCTGGTTTCATGCTTCTCAGACACGAGGATTTGCTGCTTGTAAATATCTTTGAATTTTGGATTTAAAAAAAAAAAAAAAAAAAAAAAAAACAAAAAAACAGAAAAAAAAAAAATTAAATAAAAAAAAAAAAAAATTTTGGTTTTA
>VUQI01006414.1:13942-25384 GCA_015106735.1 Paratilapia polleni
ACTGATCTCTCTTACCTAGACACTTGTAGTCAGAAGCTACTCCTCTTAAGGAAACATCAAACACAGACAGCTCCATCCTCTGCTTGCGGTGGTGACAGCTGAGCAGAGCAGAGGGTTGCATCACCTGTAGGTACAAGAGGGGCTCCAACACCTGGTCCCCAGCCCCTCTTCTACCTGGCTGCCTTACTATGGTAACACCAAGTGCTTGGCGGGCTGAGGAGCGGGTTGGAGTAGGCAGGCCATCTAGGGAGAGCAGGCTGCCTCTCAGCAGTGGAGAGGCTGGCTGGGAGGTATTACTGTTGAGGATGTCCTCAGCAGTCAGACCAGCAAGTGAACCCTGGGCAGCTGGAGCAGGATCTGGAGTTGGGGATGCCGAGGCCGAAGGACACTCCGATGGGATCTCAGCCTGATTGAGGGCACTCTTTCCAACCTAAATCAGATACAAAAGAATCCCTTACTATTGCTACAGGATTCCTATAAAATTACTGAAATTAATTTGAGGTGCTGATTCCAAATAATATTGGAAACATTACTAAGGAGTTTTAGTTCACTTGAACTTGTAAGCATATAGTTTACATCGGTCCTATTGACCTTACTGATACATATCTATTTGGGCTGACTGTTTATAAAACATGATTCACATCTACTCAGGTTACATTAGCTTAGACTGTGAAAAGCTTTTCAAATGATTTAATATCATAAATATACATACAGTATATTTAATGATATTAGGTGGACAGGTGAGCAGTGAAGGTCCATGTGGTGAAATATTAAATTCAGTTGTAATAGTTTAAACTGTATGAAACTACTTTTATTAAACACACCATGTAATTACAAATTATATTTGTGATTAGACAACCGTATAATATCAACCTGCTGTACTAATAAAAGACTAGATAAATAACACTGCTTGCTATTGTACATGGTTTGAATAATTATACACGAATTACACATGGATAACAAACAGACCCAGCAACTGACTCATGCAAGAGCTTCCATGTCACAAACGTTTCTTATTTACCTTATCCCCAGGTTGCATCTTTTCCGGTGTGCTGGGAGTATCTGACAGTGAGGGACTTGCCTTTGGAGGGCTGGAGCAAGCATAGGTCATAACAGACAGCCTACTAGCCGTGAGAAAGATGTCAAAAGGGATGAAGCTGAGGTTCTTGGTAATGGTGGACTTGTGGGAGGGCCTGGCAATGCAGTGGTGACTGGCCCCGCTGTGCTGCTCTATTTGGACAATGCGGATGTGAGCGCTGTCACTGCCGAATCCGCTGTCCTGCCCAGTCCCACTGTAACGTGATGAGGAGTCAGCGCCGGCTGCAGGGTCTCGAATGCCCCGTGTTTGCTCATGTCGACGTACCTGCACATAGAAACATAGAATGGGAAAGCCCTGTTGACACAGATGCATACATCTTTGGCATTTGCATGCTTTTGGTCAGAGCAACAAAAAAACAATTTGCGCAGAAAAAATGCAGATTTAAAGAGGTGTAAAACAGCACTGCACCATCAGTGTTAGACTCCCTTAAAAACGTAACTGAAAATGCTACATTTCAAAAAAATTAAAATCCATCACTAGATTCATGACAAACAATTACATTTTGATGAGTCTCTCTTTTTTTGCTTTGTTTTTTCACTTTCTCAGTGTTTAAAAAAAAAAAATAAAAAATAGTTAGTACTAGTATTCACTCTCCCTATGACAGCTGGGATAGGCTCCAGCACCCCACCCACGACCCTGAATTGGATAAGTAGAAGAAGATGGACAGATAGATGTACTAGTACCTCCACCCAAGACAACACTGAAAGAAAACACAAGAAAGACAACCATAAGAGTCCAGGAAATGTAATTCAGCTTCATCAAATTAGCTTTTTGTAAACAGCTATCATCAGCTAACATCAGCCTGATACCTACTAACACATACCAAATAAATAAATCAAGAAAAAAAAGTATCTCTACAGACGATGTATCAAAGTATGAAATTATAAGGTAGAGAGTATCCAAACACCACTAATAATCACCACTTTATATTGTCAAAAGAGAGAAGTTGGTTTGTATTAAAAGAAACTGCCTTAACTCAAGCCAAAGCATGCTGGTGTGTTAGCATTTCCAAGGAGATAAGGGAAGCAAATGAAAATGGATGAGAACATTTGTTTTTTTTGTTTTTTTTTTGTTTTTTTAAATCTGTAAATCTGTTTCTTATGTCAGTCCTGGCTTTACAAGAGAACACAAATCAAATAACTCATTTGATTGAAACCATGGACAAATTGACCAAAGAAGGGAAGCATCGTACAGCCACAAAGACATTAAAGGCATGCTCTGGGACTTTTTCTGTGGTCTAAAAATCATTTTGCACTTCTTGCAATATTGGAAATGTCTAAAAAAGGGGCCTCACCCCAGCAAATCAAACTGTTTTGCACAGTGACTGTGGTATTGTGTATGAAGCAGCTGAGATTTTATGCTTGGCTCCAACTAACGGATGTCGGGAGGGTTCCAGCCATTGTGGCAATAAAAAGCTTTCAGTGACAGATGATATAAATCTGTGTGAGTACGGGTGCTGGGTTTCAAGTGACAATGAAAACAGGCATCTTTATTCTGCTACCAAAGCATGCCATCTTCCAAGACTACAAAGAAGCCGGCACTAGCTCCCAAGGGATAGATACAAGACAAACATATAAAACTAAATGCTACCTACCAAATAATAATTTACTGGAAACGTTTCCAGAACTGACATTTATGGTTAAAAACAAAAGCTGGAATATGCAGAAGATGCTACTTTTCAAAAATTTCCCAAGTGCATGCACATATTTCGTAGAGAAAAACTGCTTGTAACTAGAATACACAGAAGCACTCTCTATTAACGTGGAGCAGAGGATGACATAAGACCAAAATTAAAATAACAAAAAAAAAGAGAATGCAAAGGGGTCACATATAAACATATAAGGTTTATCTGGTGTATTTAACCACTGCTTCACATCAATGAAGCATTCCTCTTATACTGTAGCTGCAGGTTTGTTAGGTGCAGTGTGAGCAGTGAATTACTCACCAGCTCCAACACTACAGTTACAGCATTACCGAGGCCTATCCCCAATGTTTCTCATCCATGTTAATAGGAACAACGTCAGTTTCAATTAGCTACTGCTGTCTTTTGAAACATGATTTTGATGAATTGTAAAACACAGGAGACAGACCCAAGGTGTGTCCCATTCTCTCCCACCCTCATCTGCTCCAACCTGCACATGGTTGCTATTATAGCATGTACTCTCAGCTGCCCCCTCTCATTCTCTGCATCACTCCCTTCCACCCACTCCAATGAGAATTTTAAATGTATATTATTGCTGTGGCGGAGATAGTGTTTCAAGACCTCCAGGCAAACACTAAACCCACTGGCAGCACATTAGACAGAATACTTGACTTATTAGATATTTCCTATTCTAAACAGTGTCATCAAAGGCTAAGAACAAGAGCCATATAAAACGCAGCAGCGTGCCTGCCCGCCTGCCTGCCTGCCTGTTCTGTTCTGTTCGACCAGGCTCATGTGTGGGGCTTCCATAAGATCGGCCTAGCCAGATCGCTTTCCTTTCTCTGCCATAATGAGGACAGGATGTGTGCACTTCTTTTCTGTAGAAATGTAAGATTTTCCAAGCAACAGGGAGGAGAGAAAAGGCAGAAAGGGCCTGGACCTGTCTCCATGTGTGTTATGTTAAGCGAGTGAAACTTGCATTGAGGTAAGGAGGTATTTGAAAAGGTATTCAGCAAAGGCAAAACATCCACTCCAAGGAGCACCCCACATTGGATGGGACAAATAAGCTGCATAGCAGCTGCGAAAGAGAGAGAGCCAGCAGAACCTGCCAGATACTCTTTATGCTTTTCTGTCTCCCTTCCCAAACTTAGCCTGTACACATGCATTTACAATTACAGCAAATACCCCGTCTTCTCTTTAACCACCACTACTAAGAGAGTGCCCCCTAAGCAAATTTTTGGTCTATATTTAGATTTGCTTACAAGTGGAATAAGGGATGATGGGGAACACAATCGGAGGCATGCAGGAAGACGGACAATGAGAAAACATGCCACAGTGCACAGTGTTCATATACTCTGGATTAATGCATTCAATCGGTGTATTCACAAACATGTACACATAAACACACATGAAGTCAGTTGCTTTTCAATCACTTAATCTCAGCTGGAGTATACACAGAAAACATATAGCCCTGTAGTCTATATGCATTAACTTTACACCAATTTATTCATTGACAGAGGGCAATAAATTCAGAATACAAACATGGACTGTAACTACAGGCCCAGTCCCAGCTGAAATCCCCTTTTCCAACCATTGCTTTCTATTATATTATATAATGGCTGCACTGAAACGTTCTTTCCAGATCCCAACGCAATCTTTCTCTGGACTTAGCTGATCATGATCATGAATGTGCGACTACGCACACATACACACACACCCCCACACCCGAACCCCCACCAGCCAATCATGAGGTCATCCCGTCGGACTCTCTAGGCAGAGCATTCTGGAAAATGAAGGATAATCCCCAAAGTGTGAAACCATGAGTCTCCTGAGTGCCAATCATATCAGAGCGCATCTGTGCGACTTCTGACCCCATTTCTATCAGTGTAACTCAGAACAGCTTGGTTAGAGGAAGGCTAAGACTCGGAAGCAAACGTCACGTCATCCAAATGCCACCCGTTTACAGTGCTGGCTGGCTAGTCGAATATGACAACATACCTTTTACATCTGAATACCACATATGCAGTTGATGCTTTCCAGATGATTGAAAAGTAGGTTGCAATTCAGGTTCAGAGATCAGGGATCATGAAAATCTGGATGTTTTAAGATGGCAGGGAAAAGCATGGTAGTCGACAGGAAAGAATAAAATAAATACAATCCAAGTAACAAAGGTGACTATTATTCCTTTCAATAGGGTCTATTTAATAGTCACACATTCGAACTGTAGTCTGAATCCAGTCAAGTTATATAATGAAAGGCATCCAGGGTGCTCAGGATTACTTTAGAGACACAAAAAGCACCGAAAAAATATAGTTTCCCATATTGAAATGGTACAATGCAACAGGGTGAAGACCCACAAAATGACACTATGAGACTAAACGCCCTCTGTCCCTGAGCAATACACCTGACATGTTTGAAGAAGACTGGATGAATGGTTGATGAGATATGTGCAGAGCACATAGACAGGCATACAGAGATTTCTTGATTTATTAATGAAATGCTTTAGCGTGAATTCTTCCAGTGAATGACCGGCAGTTGCAGTAGCAATAGTAGCCAGGTGAGGTCAGCTTTGGGAACCGAGCCACTTTTCATGCATTTCTTGTTGAAAAAAGATTTATCCCATTTTTCCCATGTTCTCTTGTAACTCCAGTAGAATTCCCATTGAAAAACAAGGGAAGTCATTACTAAATCTTTTTGACAGTACTATTCAGTTCAGCTACTTGCTTGCAGAATGCTTCTATTGAAATTAACTTCTGTATCTTGACTACATCAAAATTTACATTTTAGACGCCTGCTGTGCTACCCATTTTTGTTTACCAGAACCATAAAGCTGATAGCAGGCCTCTGTGTTATTGAAGAAAACTTCAATGCAGCAATACCTCATCTTAATCAAAAATAATAACAATAATACTTAACCAACTGCCATAAAACCACAATTCATTTGCTTATTTTCTTGTGGAAAACAGAGGGGGGAAGACATTTATAATATGAAGTCACTGCTTTGTACACCATAATGCAGAGCAAGAAAGGGCATCAAAGGCAGTCATTTAATACACTGAACTTTGTTTCAATAACAAGGGGACCTGCTATGCACTTTAACTGAACCACAACAAAGAAGCAAAGGAAGGTCACGACCCCGGAGCTTTCAAATGGATGCCGAGTGCTTCAGCGTGACTGTCAACTGTACTTTAAACAGTGTACTCCAAAGCTCAGGGCACCAAGTGGGGTCATTTTAACAAGCTTCCTCCACCCAGTAATGCTGGTGGGTGGGTTTACTCTGCCAGGGTTTAACAACATGTTTCTCAAAGGAGCACGAGAGACAATATCCTAACCTGTTTGTTCTCTCCTTCCACAATCCAGGCCCCCAAACATCTCTTCTTAGTCCTTTTCTCCATCTATTGGTGTGGACCGAAGGAATAACAATGTGGGAATATTTTGCCTACCATATCAGAGAATCTCTTGCTCCTTTGATGCCACGTGACATACAGGGGGGAAAGCAAACATTGTGATGACAGTAATAATTTATGCATGTTGACATTCCTAAAGCACTGGGTCAGTTGGAACACTTTTCATCTGGAAAGACCTACTGGGGCAGAAGTGAGGAGATGGCTGGTCTAAATAGAGGAGCATGAGAGAGGCTTGTGAAACACCTAACTGAAAAAACAAAGGAAACATGAACAGACAAGAAAATGAATACAGAGATGATATTCTTCAGTTTTCAGCTGCCCTATGGTTTGGAAAAGCCCTGGCCCAGAAACAAAGATGCAAAATGACAAAGGCTAGAGAATGGAAAGAAAACTGTAAAGAGAGTCAGTTAATGTGGTCCATCTGGGGAACTACAGTTTGCTTCTCAACAAAGACCTGGCTCTGGAAGATGTGGCGGCCAAAGCCTCCGTTTTATAATTAAACTTCAAAACCGGTTTTCTCCCATGCCTGCACACGACATTAGTTTGCTTACAAATATTTTGCTACAAATAGAATGCAGATTGCAATTGCTTAGTAAATCAGAACTGTATCCAGAGCACTGACATTAAGCAGGCTACAGTGGTGTGCTCAACACGTTGAGTTTAAGCCGGAGGCCTTCCCAGTGTGACTCCAGGCCCTCGGAGAAGCTCGCCAAACCCACCATGCCCCGCTCCTAATCTCTGGCAATCAAGAATGATTTAATAGGTCTGACAGACACCACCCTTAAAGCTTAACAGGAGATGTATTGCTTCAGTCATCCTCAACAGATCCACCAATCTAAACCAAAAATCCTGACTGTGTTGCACCAATCAAATCCACTGCTTAGGTTAGGGGTGATTGTGAGGACGTGCAGGAATTACCCCATATCGCAACAATAACACAGGCTGTTTATATAAGCAGGATGCAATGCAGTTGTATTACTCATTGAAGGAAGTGTTCAAAAATGCCAGAAGACAATTTCTAGATTAACACCATAAGTGTGTTAATGAAAACAAACAAAGGGGGAAAGTGGTCTGACCATCATGATGTAAGTATTCAGAAATGATACACAGGCTTTCTCTGCTCATCCGATATAATCTCTTGGCTGCCATCAGACACTGCTGAACAGACTTTATCACCAAATGCTTCCATCATTAATGATAAACACGATACAAGATAAACTAAATAAGCAGAGTAAAAAAACTGAAATTTTAAAGCTAAATGGAGAACTTGGCAGAATGAATACTGCTGATAAATGGCTGATGGCCTTTATACATGTAATATAAAAACATCCATATTGACTCCTTGTCCAATATCCCTAAACAACTGAACCCAGACTTTACATGGTACCCCTTTACAATAACGTGAAGGCCAAATGAGGGTAAAAAGCATGATTAGTGGAAAGTGAAAATTAGATAGAAGCACCTTGGGGTCAGTCTTTGCTCTGAATTGCTCTGATCCTAACCCCCACAGCAGCAGAATATTCATCAGACTTCCTTTACTTTGTCTTCACTTCTTTTTTCCGTGGGGATGGAGCAGAGAACAACTGGCTCTCATTAGCCGTCACCATCCCTGTTTATTTTTGACATTTGTGTGGGGGTAATTTTCTGATCTAAAATACAGGCTCCAGTATATGCCAAGAATCCATGAGTAAGGTGAGCTTAATGGTGAACAAAGTTGTTTCTGAAAGTGGGAATAAAAGTGCCTCTCGCTGAGCTACTGTGAGAGATCCTGGAATGTGTAATGACTTTGTAGCAGAATGTGTAATGTATATATCATCATGTGTTTTTGCAACTTGACTTTAAATGTTGGCTCAATGGTGTCACTGTGAATCTGATGAGCAATGATTTAGTGTTCTCACATCTCATTACTGCTTAAATTTCACTGGTAAAGCAAAGTGTGACCTGCACCATCATTCATGGTCACACACACAGTACAGCAAAGAGTAATGCAGCAGTATTAGTACAGCAGTACCTTAAGAACACTCGTCCAAGCTTTTGACTTAACATCATTAGCTTTGGCACTAAGTTTTCAACAAACAAACAACAAAAGAAACCTCAAACTGCATTGTCTTCAGCATGGCCTTGGCAGTTCAAGAAAGCAAACGTCTAAGAGACTTCAAAAAGCTGCAGAGATGCCTTTCATTAAGTCATGGAGTGTTCTTCTGAAACTTGTGCTGCCTGCCAGCCATCTTTGTATTCTCTGCTTTAGTTACAAGTTTGTGAGGACACAGCAACAGCAGGGGAAAACAACCGAGTCCTGAGGTGATATGAGGCTGTTTGGAGCAGCACGGGGTGGGAGGGGTAGGGTTTGGGGGGGCAGATGCACACCAGGTGGTCTTACAGATGATTGTGAGCGATGCTGCTGTGATCAGCTCACGCTCCGGGGAGCCAGGACATACACACTCACAGTTTTAAAAAGACACACAGTAAGAGCACACCTTTTTGTATACGCATTCAGAAGTGAGAACACACACAAGCAGTCTGACAACCAGTGCACACAAAAACTCAAAAGTGGCGTGAAGACAAGAACAATCCTGGCTCGCCGTCTATTTACAGAGCTGAAATTAAAGCAGGAGGATTGAAGTAATCTTCATTTAATTTCTCCCTGGATGTGCTCCAAGGGCTGAGGGAGACAAAGGCTCTGAGGTCCTGTATGTTTGGTTCTCAAAAGAGAATGATGCAAGACCCCCTGTCCCCTCATCTGGCTTACCAAGAAAGACCTCGATAAGGGAGACATACAGACAAGGCTAATTATGGAATAAAAGCTAAGCTAACAATAAAAATGGCCCACAGACAGAAAAACACCTTGGCTATACTACACAAACACAGCTCAATGGGTCACTGTGGGAGAACGAACAATTTCAGATGTTCAAAATAATGATCAACTGGCTGCACAGGCAGGATTCAGAAGCAGTTTACACGGAAGGAAACACCTGTGTGAGGGGGCATCTGATGATTCATTTTTGACATGTACACTGGAGCTCTTCCAAGGAGACAAACTGAAGCAGGTGAGGTATAAAATCAAGCCCAACTCCTGATTATTCAAACCATCTGAGCTATGTTTTTGAGTTGTGTCTCCAGTGGCTACATGGAACTTATCCGTGCATATCTATCATTGCCTTGACTTCATGTGGTTTTTACATGCGTCTATCAGGTTTCAGTTCCAGTCACAAACTTAAACACAAACATATTATTCACTTAACACTATGTGTGCAATGATAGATAACAGTACACATAGAATAATGTTTGGTTCTTCCAACACAGACATTAAAATGCCATAATGCAGTTCATGTTGCAACTAATAACTATTCTCATTGATAATCTTTCAATTAATTAATACATTCACTATAGTTTTCATTGTTAAAACAGAAGGTATTTACATGTGTGAACCATTTTTGCTTAAAAATGTTTTTATCCCTGCACAAGCAAGACAAAAATGAAAAAAAGATACTGTGTCTTCATACATTGGAAATCTCCCAAAAGCCTGAAATGATGTCTCCAGGATGTTTTTAAGAGGAGCCTAACCAGAACTCAATACTACTGCAGACAATAACATGGAAAGACATGGAAAAAAAGATGAGGATGACAAAGATACTGCACACTGACACTTTTACTACACTGTTCAAGTTACCTAACCCTCCCCATCACTTGTTTTTCTAGGTGGAATCTTGCTTTTACAGGTGTAGAGAAAAAGAAAAAAAATAACTTTTCCTCTTCTCACTTAGTTGGACAAAAATTCTGTTTTTTCACTGAACAAAGTCTACCATGGTGTCTGCTAGCTGGCCTGGTGTGCACTGCTTTTACTAGTCCCCTGGGTTTATGACCCTGTTTCCCTTGCAGGCAGAGTGAGAGGGCACTCCTGCTCACCTGAGTTGTCACTCGATTCCAGGGTTCACGGTGGGGGCCTCCTGTCTTTCCTCAAAGGCACCATTTGTTTCCCTGCTCTAACAGAATTCCGACCTTCATGATTTTATCTGGCGTTTTCACGCCAATTTTGCCAAAACCGATTGAGGAGAGAGCAAATTCAGCTGCTACTGATCTCAAATAGATTGAGTTTCCATGGCACATTCTTAAATGGAATGTGCCATGGAAACTGCTTTGAGAAGAAGGCAGGTTGGGGTGCAGGGGCTGAACAGGGAAAGTGAGTTGTTATGACTGGCTGTCAATTAGCAGTTGATTCACACAGGAGGGTCAGTTAGACATAGAAAAAAAAGATATGGTTTCATAACAAAAGAAGGGCAGTGAGATGAACATTGGCTATGAAAATATGTATGTTTAAGATAAGCTGAGACGACACTTACTTTACAGATGTAAGGCAGCCAAAATGGAAAATTAGATGGTTGCACAAGGAGCTTTATTTATTATTCCTCTCAGCAGCAACAGGGCGAATGAAAATAGTACTAAGCAGGATGGGAAAAGGTCAGGGTGAAAGGAATCCGGCCCTCAGAGAGGGTTAATAGCCAGGTTGACTGGTTAAGAGCTGACCTCTCAGGAACATCAGCTCCCACATTTACAGACAAATACTTTGGACAGTGCCAGGAATCAGAGCTAACACCAGATTCAGACTCTCTTTTCTCACTGTGTAATGTCTCATCTTTGACAATTTCTCCCTTACTCTCTTCCCTTTTCCCTTGTCATTTGGGAATCCTCTCTCAAGCTGTCTCCACTGTCTGCTCTGTTCCCTTTCCATGCTTTAGATTTTTACCCTCATCCGATGTCTCCTTATTTCTGTTGGCCAGCAGAGCAACGAAAAGCTCCTCTGACACCTTACTGTCCTGAAAAGATCGGAGGTCAAGAAAGACACTTTAGTTCTCAAAGCTACGAGACAATATGAAACACTCATCATAAAGAGGAGCGGCCCTGGAAATGGTTTACTTGAAACATACACAGACGAGGATTCAGCCCCAGGTCGCTCACAGAGCCAAGCTTGTCAACAACACCGTGGCTAAGATAAGCTGTCCTACGTGCTTTTGACATTCAGTTAATACTCCTACGTGAAAGAGAGCTATATTATTATACAAGAAAGCAGAATAGGTCATCAAGCTTCCATGCTCCCACAGTGTAACATTTACTAGTATTTGGAATGAAGAGTGAGTGAGTTAGTTTTATTTGTTTATTATACCTAACATTATACAAAGCACAATTTTTCAAGATATTTGGAAGCATCTTTGAGAACTTTCTTCTGTGAATCAGGCTGTGTCATTTTATTCTGTCTGTTCATGTAATCCCAGACTGATGGGAGCTCTGTGGAGGCC